>CCAG010000195.1:0-24177 GCA_001077435.1 Glossina morsitans morsitans | reverse complement strand
AAAAAAAAAAGTATTTAATTTGCTGTCTAATTAATTATTCAAAAACAATGTTTTTCTTTCTCTTTAAATACATATTTCATTCATTCCCTTCAATTGTTGCGAGAAAATTCATTGGCTACACAATTGTAATAACTTAACACTTTTGTTGTTTAGTTTATGATGATAAAAAAAAGCGTAATGGATTATGTTTCTGTAACTTTTCATAAATATATATATAAATCTTTGGTGCTTGTGCTGAGGTGCGCAAAAAAAAAAAACAACTCTAACGTGTGTAACCACTAGAGAGTGCTTTAAGCTTAGACCGACATATGTGTTCGTATTGCATGTGGTTGAAATTCCAAATGAAATGTACCAAAATGGGAGGCACGAAAATGCAACGTTTTCTTTGAGTACGATCTCGATTAAATGTCAAACACCGTTTATGGATGAAATTCTTTGACACAATGGGAAATTGAAGCATTTTCTTCAGAATAAACGTCAATTAATTAGGGATATATTGTAAGCATAAAAGAGAGGTAGTGGTTGTTAGATGGAAGAAAAGTTCTAAGAAAAAGCCAATGTTCTTTTTAAGTCACATCTGCTCATCAATAATTGCTTTTTACATTTCTTCGTTATGTTGCTCCGATTGTAAAATTGTACTGCTTCTTGGCTCCTAGCTTTCGTTGAGTTTATTGAATCCGTATTGAGTTGAATGTTGAAGGACTTCAGACAAACCCAACTTTTATTACACATGCATGCCTGTTCGTCTGTCCATCTGTCCATCCAATATTCACGTTTAGATAATATTTTATATACCGACGCCTTTCGATCCAAGGGCAAACATAATTGCAAATATATTGAATCCGAGCACATCGACGGATCACTCTTTATATGCGGCATTTTCTTTTTGTTTTAAAAGGCTTCTAAAACAAGTTTTGCATTTGTTCTTTCTCGGCAAAAATCGGTGGTTTTCTCCCATACAAACACTTTTGCCAAAAAGAGGACTTTATATGGCAAGAAGATCTAATTTTAAGCACTTTATGGCGAAAATCTATAGAAAAGAATGATTTGATATAAATATTTATTGTGATTAGTTTGCACTACATGGGTATATTTTTTGAATTCATCTTCGTATAGAGGTTCTCACGAGAATTAAATCTTTATACTGTCACAAGGTTAGAGTTTTTATATTTAACAACAAAGTGCAAGGTTGGAACATTCTATTAAGCGAATTTGTGTAGGGCATTTATTAGTTCATTTTGCACGACTATAACGCTTTTATTTGTTTTTAAGTAAAATTCATACATTCATTCATACAAAGGTTCTATAGAGGTTTAATGTGATATTCATCGGAACAATAAAATATCTTTCGTCTTTGGGATTCTGAAAGCATTATGATTATCATTCTGAACACGTAGATAAATGGATGGGACGGAAAATAAAATATCCGGTGGTGGTGAATATGTGGAAAACATACTATGTGAAGATGAAAATTGACTTTTTGTCTGCTACCTTTAACTAATTGCAACTACATAATAAGATAATTTAATGGCGCCTATCAAACCTCAACAGGTTTGCAAATCGTTTTTACAGAAGGACTATTAAAGAAAATATCTCGTTTCAAAGTTGATGGGATAATTTATCCTGCCACTATTCTGATGAAATCTTAAGTAATTAGGAGGGAAAATGCTCCGAAAGTAGCTTAGCATCTATAAGCTTTGCTGGGTCAATAGAACGCAATGACTTGAGAAGGGTTGTTCAACTCACTTCTGAAACGAACAAAAACGATATTAAATTTTTCTCGAAGAAGATGGTTCAGCAATACCGCGCGGCTGAACACTTTCACTTGACAAAAATTGCTAGGTTTTCTGAAGGAAAGAAAGCAGAAGGCGTTTTTAAAAAGTATTCTATACTATGGCACTAGATAATATTAACATTCGACATCTAATTGTGTGGGTTACGTTAAATATTTCTGGAAAAACGGCAGTGCCTCGGTACGTCCGTAACTGCAAGAGAATTTCCGTAAACAAAGAATCATTTATATAAAAAGTTGTTTCAGCTTTTCTTAAATCGAGACAATTGTAAATATTTATAAAATTTAGGATGAATGTTGAGCGGATAATCATTTCATAACAGGAAGAATTCTGTGCACATAAAGACAATTGTTTTGTAGTACGAACAATAAACTCTCGTCATCATATGACAATGGTTTTATAATAAAAGGAAAATATATGTGCCAATAACCTTTGGGAAAATTATTGAATGAAAAAAATTATTTCATATAGAAGAAGAAAATTTTTTCATGAAATCTAAAAGAGAAACAATTAAGAGTGCAATGTTTGCCTTTAGACGAACCCTGAGTACTCCCCCATCAGATAATTTTTCTTTCTTGATTCGTGTTGCGTTAGTTGTATAGTACACCAATCTATGCTCAAGCAAAGCGTTTTTACCCTACTTTCGATCCGATTTAAGTTCAATAGGTATTAAATTTTTCCGTTAGCCTTTTTTTTTTGAGCTTTTCTTGGAAGCTTCTTTCAAAGAATATGCTTGAAAAAACTGAATTGGTTTAAGGCGTTTACCATAAAATGATCGATCGATTTGTTGCATGTGTCAGTTGTGAAAAGCATAACAAAATTAATATATCTCGGAATTTTACAAAAATTGGCGGATATAAAAATCCAATTGACTGAGGAACAAAGGAAAACATAATGTGATGTAAGTGACGACGATGAGAATGACGCTGCTGTGTTGCCTGCCATACTCTGTGGGACGTTTTGTTGTGCTCTGCTGGGCCGGCCACACACCAACCATTGCGTATGTTACATCATAACAGTGCAGTGGTTGTATACATATACAAATCTATTTGAATATCCTCCCCTTTTCTTTTGGTCCCTTGAACGCATGGTAAGCTTTATTACTAACAGCGGACATACGTACAACTATCTTGACACTTGAATGAATAGTAGTACGAAGAAAAATAGTAAAAATCAAAAACGAGAATTTAATGAATAAAATAAAAAGAAAATAAGAAAAAAAACAGAAAATCTCACCAAGTATTTGTATAACGCCATATAGTAATAATAATAATAAAAAAAAAAAAAACCAACAGAGTGCAAGCAATTACAATCAAACATTTTCATGTACACTTTTAGATTTATACTCATACTCATGTACATATCTATACACACAAATCTCTGCGCATTAATGAAAAGAAAGACGCACTCTTACTCTTCTGCATTCAATCTACTACGTAGAGCCCTTTTTATTACATAGCAACAGCAAATTCTAGTTTCATAGCTCTGCTGCTATACTATATGCTGTTAACGGTTCATGGCGAGTTTTTGAAGTAAACAAAAAACCATCGCACATCAATCCATTTCCATATTTTGCTTTCGTTTTAGATAAAAGAAGTGCTGCTCTGAACGAAGGGGGAGGAGAGAAGGAAAAAAGGAACAAAAATCTTCTATTTTCTTTAATTGAAATGACGTTAATTGCGTTGAAAGTTGTTCCAAAGCTGTTGAAATTTCCTCCAGCCGCTAAAGTTCACCGACAAACCGACAAACAACAAAAGAGAAAATAACTGTACTTACTATGGAAATTATGGACGAAATCAAAATTCAAATAAATCATAATAACATGATTGTTAAATTTACAACTACTTCGATTTATGAGTAGCTTCGCGTGTAACGTAAAAATTTCAATATGAAACCAAATAGCTAGCGGCAGCGGCAGCGGCGAGTATATGAAGTGAAGAAATTTTTGAATGAAATGTGAATTTTGGACTTTTTTTTTTTTTTTTTTGGAATTTTTGAAATGAATCAATTGTTTTATGCGTCCATGTGCATGTGTGCATACGTGTACACATACATACACGTTCACGTTGTTCGTATCTTTCGCGGGCATCGTCAACGACACGTATCATTATCTCTCGTTTTACGTGTATATGCGGGTATGTGGCTAACATTAAAACAAAACGGAGATGTGTAATAAATTTTCAAGTAAACAAAGTCCATATTTCATTATCGTAGCTATCGAACCGACGAATATAGTTATAATAGATTTGCCATTCACTTTGCAACACCCACAAATTTTCATTCGAGAGGAAATTCAATATAAATCTCCAAGCCTTTTACGGAGCTTCTTTGTACAATTAGCAAAACTTAGCGCATTTCGAGCTTCTTGTGGTCATGCGTGAAGTGTGAAAAAGAACCTGATTACTCTCCTAAGATGAACATCATTTTTTCCCCTTATTTTTGATTTAATTTTTGTCAGGAATAAGATTCAAAGCACGTATGCTCAATCAAGTTGATTTTGATAGGTGGGCTCTCCTCGCTCCTATTGGAATTTTCAAGACAATAAAAACGAATTAAAGAGTTGAGAGTTGAAAGTTAGATCGCAATGGCGATTGCGGCGCTTATTTCTTTCTTAAGCACACTCACTACTTATCATTAAAGTAAAAGCGCTATCGACCTGGTCCAAAACTTATATCCACAAACTTAAAATTTTTAACATCTTGAAAGATGAGAATACCAAATGGATATTATTTTACTTGCCTAAATATTGAACGACGAATCGATCAGCATAAGATACTGAATCGGTCTGAATATTTCAAAAATATAAAAATCGTTTTTAATGGAAATCAAGCCAAGCTTTGTATAATCATATGTATGTAGGTTTGCTGAACAAGTAATTGCATTAGGCATCGACCAGTAATTTTCTGGACTAATTAAGATTTTTTTTTTTGGGTAAAATTCGACTTTATTCGTCGACGTAGGCAAACATTTTAATTGTCTTTCGGGTAATGATTTGTCAAGACCCTCAAATAGTGTGCCAGTTTTCCCCATGATCCAATCATTGGATGTAAAACTTTTTCCCTGGAACAGTTGAATTTAAAGAATATGATGGATAGGGAAACAATTCGAAGCTTAATTCATGCAATTTTGCCATTGTAACGATTGAGTTCATGTTTGTTTGTTGTGTTTCTTCCACTATGACTAAACGCGGTATCCATTTGAAAACCAACTTTCGCTTTCATTTAAGATTAAAATCACCTCTTATAAAATCACATTTGGATTATCAAGGGCTTTTTTGATGTTTACTGGTGTCATTACTTCTTTTGGATGTTCACAACGTTGATCATCGTGGGTGTCCGCACGACTCTGTTTAAAAATCGCTAACCTTCGTCAACGTGTTGTTGTTTAGCATCACAAAAATCATTGCAATCCCTAAGTAAATCGTCGAAATAACATGTTTGAGAATTCGTGCTATATATAAACATAATCGTGGGTGCTTTGTAAGAAACGATTTGTCTACGCCAGTTCAGGAAATTGCAGACCGGTGTGTTACGTTAACAAGAAGAGCCTCCTTACGCATATCTTGTTGAAGATTTGTTGTGTTTTCGCTTTCTGAACTAATGGTCTCTTAAGGGAAACTGAATAATTTAAGGAGACGAGGAGGCAACCAGGAAGTAGATACACTACTCCGTTAGAGCAAGCCAAATAAATCCGTAGCATTGATCTTTGCCCGTAGCAGAAATTTGGTTTTCGCTCATCTTTCCTATCGCTTATATCAACAATGAAAACCATATTGGACGGTTTACAAGGAGGAAAGTTCAAAAATAGTTATGTAACAATGCAAGCGATACAACAAACGGTAAAATGCGTGTAGAGAACCTAATCCAATACTGACTAAATCTTATTTAAGACAATTAGTTTGAATAGATTTATAATTCGTTCGCATACATTACAGAGTAAAATAGTGATTTTCCGGAAAATGTGTTAAAATACGCTTAACGCGATCATTTTATGCGCATTGCCTAAATGGCTTGCAAAGCAAATAAAAAAAAACAACATAATATTAGAGAGTACTTTGAAGAAAATTGTGAAAAAAAGCAAAAAATCGTTTTGGCCATAACATAACAATGGAGGTAAAAGCAAGTAGAAATTTTTCCTATTGTTTAGCTTTTTTTTTTTACTAAGCGACAAAGCGAAATAATTTCCATATAAACTAACCAAGTAAAAGCAATCACTGAACTAACTACTAAGGACTGATTAAAATAATCGTTTCGTTCATTTCGGTTAGAAACATGTTTCCACCGTTACATGTTATAAACATAGTTTGTCTGATTATTGAAATACCTATTCGATATTTTTATTCTTAGTCACCTAAAAGGTATGTGTACAGCTTTTCACTTTAGCACGAGCGCTTATCTGTGCCTTCATTATTAGTTATTGTTTCTCTCTTTTTGTTTTTTTTTTTTTTTTTCACTCAAATAATCATATCGCTCAGTTTAGCTACTCACGTTCGATTATGTTTCTTCTACTGCTTGTGATTTTCATTTTAAGGCTAAGGCTGGCTATTTCTTCTCTCATTTCATTGCTGCGTGTCTTCACAACCATATCATTTTACATAATAAATTCCCCGTTAAGAAGAATAAATTATTATCCCAACTCCTCATCTTAAGGCTATAACTAATGATAAATAAAAGCCACATTCTTATTATTATTATTATTATTGTTTTTGTATTTTTTGTTTTTAACTTTCTTTTACAATTGTTGTTGTTATTGTTTCCTAACTTTTTAAAGTCTAAGGTGAAATTCAATCTGTTGTTATTTGATTGCAATCGTATTTTTCATTGTCGTCGTTGTTGTTGCTGTTGTTTTTATTCAAAACGCAAATGCTTATTTTCTAAACTCACTTTAAATTCGTTCAAGTTGTTTTTTTTTTTGTTTTTTTTCTTTCACACGTTTCACTTTAAGGCATTAATGCTTAAAATGATCTTAAGGATGATAACGATGGCGCGCTGGAGATATACTGTCACTAATAAGCGGGCGTTTACCGTTTACTTGACCCAATAGAAACCAAATTATACCTAAAATAGTAATTACATGAAGTCTGCACACAGAGCCAGTATTTTCTGTGATATTATCTTGTCAGTATTCCATGCTCCTCTTAGAAAACAGTTCTTTATAACTCAATTTTAACTTATTTTCTTGTCTTTCTTTCTGCTAAAAAAATAAATTCGCAGTAAACGCCCGCATTTTAGACTCTAAGCATATGAAAGCAATGACGGAGACGACAGAGACGACGTATCTGGAATGCGCTAGATTTGTTGTTATATTTATAACTCCCAGATAAATATTGCGGCATTCTTTAACAGTGGAACTTCCACGTGGGTCAACTTGACCTTTTTCAACTTTTGAGCCTCAAAAAAATGGTTATAAGGTTATTCAAGGTCCAATCTTTTCTTCCGATTTCTTTTTTATATGAAAAGACCTTTAATTATATCGACGATCAGTATTTTATAAAAGGGTATATTTGGTTTGTGCAGATGTACGCAACACCCAAAAAGGCTGGAGGTAGAACCATCCTTTAATGTACCGAAATTTTATGCAAATATCTAAAAGCGACGACCTGTAGGTTGAACACAAGAAAACAAGGCAAACACGCGAACAGGAGGAAGTCGATTCGGAATTTAAGCTAGTCCGTCCATCTGAACCACTTAAACTAATTTATGAATCATGATATTTATTGTGTTATATGATTGGAAGCCAAGAATCACAAAGAGTCTAAAACTTTCAGGAACTCCATCGTCATCTTAACTATGCCTGTCTGCGAGTCCATGGGCCTGCATGCATTTCGATCTATTTATCACATTTGCCTCTCTTTTCTATTTGTTTGTGTATTTATCCATCCATCTCTCTATTTGACTTCTGCCCACTTGTTTCTCCCTGTCTCTGTTGGAACGTCCATTCGACCAGAGAATCGAAATAGAAATTTATAGAAATATGCTCACGGTGTGTTAGTTATGGGCGTTTAGCAGATAATTCACTTCGATAATCCTTTGCCTTGGCTAGAGACGTTCTCTTTGATATTCGAGCCTTTATGTATTTCACGGTGTAAAATATATTCCGCTTGAGCCAAGACTTTTAGGGAAGTGCGAACACATAGAGTTACTTGGCGAATATTTTTGTTCTTCGTAAAGTGATTTCTCTTCGCTATAGCCGTTTATCCTGGTCCTGAGCTTTAATAAACGCACACTGTAAATTAATGAATAAGAAGTTAGGAGAAGAAATAAGAAGAAGAAGAAAGAAGGATCCATAACCCCACACATTTATCTGTAGCTCTAACTTTCTTTCTACCTTCCTATCTAAAGAATCTCTTTGAGGTAGACTGCTGTGTCTTATGTGTACTTTGTTATATGCGATTGCATGAGAATCGTTCATATCTTCTCACAATCAACAAAAAATGCAATACTAAGTGCCAGCCAAACTTTCCAATAACGCTCATCAAAACACGTATATGAACGCTAAAGTTCAACAACCCTAATAGGTATTATATCCTGGATGCACGCAATCATTGTTTGCTAACAAATGAGACTTCGATTGGCATGTGGCTTAACTAATCTTAAATAGTAGTAGTAGTAGTCTGACTGCACATGTATAACATATGTGTAAAGTGAATAAGTTATTATGAATTTGAAATGATAAACTCTCTGACAACAACAGTAGTAACACGAACTAAATATGATAATTTATAAATTGTCGCTTAAATTTGAATAATAATCGTTTATATTTGCTTTGTTTTGTCTACCAAAGAGACGATATGAACATTTCCTTAGTATCATCTATTAGTCTCAATAATAATAATAAGCATTCAGATGACGAATTCTACGAATTTATAAATTTACAAAAAAACAAAGAAAAAGAAAAATGGCTGGTAGCTCTGGTTTATTCTAAAACTTCATTTCATTTAAGTGAAGAAGAAAAGAAGAGGAAAAAAAAGGAAACGACTCAATAATAGCAACATTTCTAGTTAATGTGCTCTAGTGATGATACACTTTACTGGTAAAACTCTCTCATGTCTCGTTGATTATAAATTATGCAAAAAATTAACAACTTGTTTCCAGCCATGTTTTTTTAAATTGCTAACGCAATAAAAAGCCGGGTGAATTAGTGCATGCACTGGTATAGCAGTTGCTTTCTTCGCATAGATAAGACGTCTTGTATAACGAGACGTAAACAGAACTTTATAGAGAGTATATCTAATAGTAGAGGAGAAAAAAAAAAAAATGAAAAAATTCAAGCAAAACAGTTACATTCATCTTAAAACACTCTTTGGACACCTATAGCCTTTGGCGAACGATAACTATTGAACGGAACTCTTTTTATAATCATAGTCACTGGAAGCTTTGCTGGAAACGTTTTATCGACCCTTTCCTATTGATGCTCGGTCTTGAAAACATTAATAAAAAGTTTGCCCGTTTGTTTGACGCTAATAATATTTTGCCTATAATAGCCTTAAAAAGTTCCTCTCTAAATATATGCTCAACTAAAGCTCTAATACAATGGCGTACAAACCAACTAACTACTTAAATGTTCAGTTACTTCCTTCTCGTAGACTTTAGTTAACTTAATTTAGTCAGTTAATTGCGTCGACCTCTTTAGCGGTACACTCGTGTGCTCGTCATTTTCCAAAGTGATAAAAACATTTTCCAAATCCCTACCGCGTTATATATATAGTATAAGAAGTAAGCGCTTGATCCAAAGAAAGACTAGCGTGATTTTTTGATCGAAGAAGAATGACATATATATGACGGTTACATCGTCGATCTGCAATCCGAAAGGCTAATACTAAGACTCGCTGTCCAACCCATGCGCCATCGGGTTCCGTGGCATTACCTGTTAAATAAGTAAAGATCCAAACTTGATTTTAAAGAGACATCTGCTGGGGATTAATAGAATTGGTTTAGGAGTTTTTTTCCAAGTTTTTTTTTTCAAGTTTTTTAATATAGCTGCAGGTCCTCTTATAGGCGAAGCGTTAACCCAAAGGCATATTTTCCCCATTAATCATAGAAAGGATAGACAAAGTTGTATGGAAAAGAAAAAGAGAAAGTCGGGTCTTGCTATTGCCTGCAATGTTTGCTCGTTACGAACCGTACGACTGAATTTATGGTATGAATGTAATTATCACAACAAGTGTTTTGTGGTGTTATTTATTATATATATTTTATATCTACACTTATCGCTTCTTCATTAAAATTTTAGTAGACTAATAAAATTGAGAACAAAGTACCCATAAATTGCAATTCTTTTAAAGAATTCACCCATTCATTTATCAATTACATATCGGACAGACTTTCATATACATGATCACCATCGGTTTATTGTAACAATAAAAAGCTAACGTACTTTCTTTCTAGCTTCACTTATATCTTAGAGTTTGAATTTTTTTTAGTCTTAATTTATAGATCGAAGGCTTTATTTCTACTCAAATTAAAAAAAAATCAAAAGCTATCTGGGCATGAACTCTCTAAAGCAAGTGATGAATAAAAGTACAGCCAAGTCTTCTATAATGCGGATATAGGCCCATGTAGCGTGGAACGAAAATGGGAACTGTTCTCCTATAACTCGTTCTTGCTAGAACGGCATTCCACCAAATCAAACCACATGACATATTTATCCACGGCTGCGCGTATTCGATTTGCGAAGTCTCCTTCCTTGAAATTTAGCGGCCTTTCTCATATGCACCTACCCGGGAACTTTCGTAAAAATTGGCCACCAATAGAGCATTGCTTTCTTTTAATTAATTACTTATTTCTGAAATTCTATATAATGCGGTACCAATCCACTTGATTGGTTCTAAGTACAAGTCCTTATAATCTGCTTTCCATACTATACGGCAGTGTTTTTCATACGACGCGGTGCAATATAATCTGGGACTGGTTTACGGTTTTCGACAAAAACGATACGATCGCCTGTGTTGAGCGATGGTAGTCGATTGGTTTTATGTCGCTTTGGGCTTCTTATTCGTTGTATTTATAACGGAATGTCTGTGATGTCATTGGGGTATGTAACGTTAAATATATGTACGTGGGTTGCCTTAATTTTGTCTTTCTCTTATCGGGGTTTCCACAGAGCGCATGTCCTAAGTTGAAGCAATGGTGAATTTCGTATAACCCATCAAGTGATTGCATTATGGCAGACTTGACTGTAATCGACAAAAAAAAAAACAAACAAAAAAAATTGGGACATCAGTGCTTTTCCTTAATTTAAATCTTGGATAAATGCATTATCATCTCATTTTTGATTTCTTATCTTCTTTTATTGAATTGTTGACCTGATATTCCGTGAATCAGGTTCAACATGCAGTTCATTACATTATAACAAGAATCAGTTCTAGGCACATCTGGCTGTTTTTTCTCTTTTTTGTTTTTTTTTTGAAGTCAATATTTGTTATTGTTTTGTCAGTGTACGCTGATTTTTTTCCTTCTTCTTCTTTTTTTTTAACGTTATCTTTCTTCTAGTTTCGTTATTGTTTACAAAATGTGTGTATGTATAGCGCACAATTTAGCTCAGTTGTTGCCGTTGCTTGTAATTGACTAAAGTAGTTAACCTCTATTTAACCATTGATTATATTTCCAGTCAGAATATCTTAATGAAAAATTTTCGTTTCTCCAATTCTAATGAGGTTGTTGGTTAATCGCGTTGTTGTTGTTGTTGTTTTGTCACACTGTAAAAGATAACACGTAAATGGAAGTAGTAATAAATTTACGCATATCAAGTCAAATTTGAATCCAATTACCAGACACCGCACTAACCATAGCGCGATTTTAATTAAATAATAGCGTTATATTGATGAATGTGTGTGCACTAACTTAGGGCTTAGCTGCGTGCCAAAGCAATTCTTAAATGTCTTTGCGTGTGTTCAATGCGCATTTATCTTCATACCCTATTTTGCAAAATTTGATGATAATATTACGCAAATCCTTTTAGTCGCTGCTTAGTGACTTAGTGTTTAACTAAATCAATCTACGGTAGAATGCTTTTATCAATTCGTTTTATTAAGTTAATGATCTGCAGGGCAGGGCCGGCCTTCTCACTTGTTATGAATAAAAATTTTTAAATACGGAAATCTTTTAGTGCAGCCTTTGTTTTATATCCATTGGCAGTTTAGTTTGCACAGGCAAGAAGCCAAAAAATGTACCATGAAAAGGAGAAAAAAGAAGAAGAAAAATTAACACAAAGGTGAATGAATTTTTGAAATACATCTTCATTTCTTGCAGTCATTGCTTCTGTATGTGCACATATACATAGCAAGTACATATGAGTAGGTTTATGTGCGCATAAGTGTTTTCTTTTTCTCCTTTTACCAGCTATTATTCAAAACTGAAATAATTTTACGCCTAATGCTATAAGGTAGAAATCTTAACCCACATCCACATGTTACTAAATAAAATACATACATAACTGAAACTATACTACATATGTAAAAGAAATGTGCATCAACGGAATAACGAACGTATGAATATTGAGATGTAATAACGACATGTAGAGATTTGCTGCTTTCAGGTGTGTACTCTGTGCACTCGCACACTCATGCACACACATGCATATTTACACGATTGAACATATGTATATTTGCATTCTAGTTCACTTATAGTCAAAAGTATTGTTCATGAGAATCTGATGATGATATCGTTTGCTTCAGAAATGGCAAGGTGTTGAAATCCATACGCAGAACAATGTGTACGCATCTAGCGAAGTGGTAGCCACTAGAATACGAACAATACATGCATTCATTCTCATGTGTATAGCTTAAGTTTACATTGCAGTGGTGGAGGATGCTTTTACGCTCATCGCCTCAGGTTCCCATTTTACGTATAAAATTTCAGAATGTGAATAAGTGCTCAAATAAAAATATTTTTATAGCCAATCAAATCTAGAGAATAGATCTTTTTTGTACATGGCAGGGAGATTTCTAATGCAAAATGTTTATAAAGCAGATTTTATCCTATAACGTCATTTCGGTCGGCCACTGGTCTCAGACGTTTATCTTGGGAAATACTTATACCTCTTAGATAAATAATAGACTAATGTGTTTATTTTAATGCCTGAGTCAGATTTTTCCTTGAAGCTCGTACTTCTTTTTTCTGTGGTCTGTGGAAATCAAATAAAAGAATATCTCTTTTGGAATAATTGCTGTTCATAACGCCTGATGGAAAGTGGTGGAAAAAATGGTCTCCCGGCACGAACCATTTTCAATAGTATTCGTTCTTGGGCTCAAACATGTACAATATCAAAACATCTTGAAAATGAAGACCTGCAGTGTTGAACCCAAACATACGAGGACAGGTATCAGATGTGTAGATGGACAGACAGAAAGAGAGGAAAGAACTACTTTCTGAATTAAAGTTGGGTCAATCTGCGAGTTATAGCTACGAAAATAAGGCATATAGACAGACGGGCGGACAGATGGACTGACAAGCCTAGATTGATTCTGAATCACTTTCAGTGCAATAAAAGATGGGTGTATCTCAAGTTTTCCTGACTAGATTCGCACAAAATTACTATGCTCCACAAGTGCTGGAGGGTATAAAAGAAGGGATTGAGGAAACGCTCGAAGCGATCATATTTAATTTGATCTCAAATCGACGACAAATTTTTTGTGATCACTCAATATTTTTACTCTGATGAAAAATGATTTTAAAAAAATCAATAGAAAATTTAAATGTAGGCGAACCGCGGTCCCTATTTATTACGAATTGCGATCGTGTATGAGGGAATTTTAAAAATTCTAATCGATTTTAAAGGTTCTCTGCTCTCTGCTGTGATTGTATGTGGGCACTCGTATTTGGTGTAACCTTTATGATGTGGAAATACCATTTATTAGATAATTACTGGTTTCGTTGATAAAATAGTTTGTCTTGGACAAACTTGCAGACAATTGATTCCATATTTAACACACGAACAATTTATTCGTCTGATTAAGTTGTGAAAACAACTGCATAATGCAATAATGAGAGTAGTTAGTGCTTTTACTTAGTCAATATAATTGAAATTGACTAAAACCCAGGCGTAAGCAAGCCACGTGTTACTTACAGTTGTTTCTTTTTTTAGACAAATCACATCATTCTTGATTTTAGCAGACTTTTGATTTTTAAATAAATTATTTTGTACAATTTTATTACATGTCGTGATTTATATAATTTGTCGCTTATTATATGCAATAAGCTATAATAACATCTAAATTGTTGTTAATTTTTTTTCTTCTTTTTTTTTTATTCTATTTGAAGATATTTTTTTTTGAGCTTTTTTTTTTTCTTCTAATTGTTTACTTTGGTATGTAATTATTGCACGGTTTATTTTTTTTCTATAGCATTTTTTTCACTGCAAAATGTTAATGTACAGAGTTGGTTGGAATCTATTTTTACATCTATGGCGCGTGCTTTCGCTTCAACAGTCTTTCTCTTTGTGCTTCGATTGCAATCAACACAGAATGGTATACTAAATTTATTAATCAGTTTGCTGCATTCACATAGATCGGTTCTTTGAAGATGTCACTACGTGCACCAACGGATGTAATGAGCAGATGGTAGGACCCTTAGCTTTTGCTCTCATTAATAATATCACTTCACATGCAGAAGGCTATGATCCGCAATTTATTAAAAAAACAGGTTGGGTGCTTGAATATCGCCGTTAAGCGAGAATACATTGTTTGTTTTTTTTTAGTTTTTTGATTATTTCCCAAGTAATGTTAGTTCTGACCGCTGTAGTTAGTAGTCATTAGAGTTTAGTATAAAAAATAATGAAAACATTTCACTTTTCTTTCGTAAGCTAATTTAATATTTCAACTTTCAGTATTAAAAAAGTTTGCTGCCTTTCTTTGCACGTATATATGTAGATATATAATATGCTAACCTAATAAACTTAATGTTACTATTATGCTGATGATGATGTTGAAGAGGATGCAATTCGCTTAATTTGAGTAACAGTTGCGTACAATAAACATGGAGCCTTATATACGTATATGCAAACTCTTAATGTGGTCAGTAGGTCGCTCAATATAATTTTCTCTCAGCCTTGCTGTGCATTACCGTTAAAGCAGTTATGGTGAGCGTTGCATATCCATGTTCTTTGACTTTAATTTCTGTTTCGTAAATCAACATATAATCGATTGGGTGCGAATTGAACGTGAAATAGATCATTAAATGCCTAAAGGAAAAATTTAAAAGAAAGCGGTACTTTTTCTAAATGCATCGATGTGTAGAATGCATAAAGAAAAAGCTTCATTTATATTACAAGTCTGTTGACTTTCAATTTCTAACGAGCCGATTTTTTTACCAACTATTGGTGGATGGATTCTGATTTATATTGGTAAGTAAGTTTATGCCAGATTTGCTAAATTATTGACATAATGTCTTAGAACTTTTGTTTTATGAAACAGATTTACGTAAGACAAAGGGGAGCACCTAAGAAGAACCAAATTTTAGTACGCCGTTCAATTCAAAATTATTTTTTGAAACGATTTGAACTTGCTTTTCAATGCATTTTTCCACATACATCGGCATACACATGTAACTTATGTGATAAAGAATTCTGTTCATTTTTTGCTAAAATGTATCTTTATTTAAAACATGCTTTTTACACGAAGCTTAATAATCATAGTATGCACCGTTATTATGTACGGTCTTTTGACGTAACTTGTGTAAACCCCTTTCTGTGTCCCGAGGTGGTACAGTCATCGAACTATTGTCATTCATCTTCAACTTAGCAGAGTAATAGCTCTTATATGATTGAACCGACCTGAAGCAGTGCTAAGCAAAACGAAAGATGTTTGGAGAGTTGTTCTTCATCGGGAGAAAAGTTCCCAGCCCAAGTTAACATCACCCCCTGGGTTTCTTCTCCTACATACGGACGGACTTATGCCGATCTTCATCGCGAATGTCCAAGTTATCTATACCCAAAGCTTGGAAAAAATTGAATCCATAGAGAAGGAATTTAATTAATGTCCATTGCCAGTCGTTACTTTCCACATCGTTTACATAAAATACGGAATCCGTGTGCAACAGATAATTGGCCTGCTAGCGCAAACAATAAGTGGTTGGTGAAGGGTACTATCAGGTTTAACCAGCTAGGAGGGTAGTACATGCCCACTCGGTGTTGCTAACTCTTTCTGGCTAAGTATTGTCGAACGTCATCACACTGAAAAATCACTACATCATGACTTTTGCTGCCCATTCTATGACTTAATTGGATCGGTTATCGCTGGAAGGTTCTTTTAAAAAAGTATGGTTTGTGTGGTTGCTCATAAAAAGTATTTAATTCAAGTTTCACAGCAACTGCCAGTAGACAAAGGGTTGGCTGGGCCGTCTTGATGGTTATTACCATGTCAAATCATCTCATACCTTGTTTTATTGTGATATATTCTTACCGATATAGAATAGATAGTGCTAGGCAATCAATCTGATTAATGTTTTTAATCTCTAGTTAGAATCATTGCGTTGACATATTTTAATAAATTAAATTTTTTTCCCAACATTTTATAATGAACGACTTTGTAGACTTTATAGAGTAAATTGATACTCCTACGACCGTTTTATAAGGCAGTATAAATAAGTTTTTATAATTCTCCGCATTTCAACATGTTCTCAATTAACAAATTTATTAAATTTTATCGTGTGTGTGTTGTGATCAATTAATGAAACGTCTATTTATGGTTAAATGAAGGCGCCTTTAATTTATTGTGTGCCTGAATGTGAAAATCGAAAAATATTTGCTCATGAATTAAATTTTTTCAATTCCTGTAAATGACACCGCGTATTAAATTCGTTATTATAATTGCAACAGGGCTAGAAAACTTTCTCAGCACTCTTCTCATACATTCTCCTTGGAAACACCCGCATACCGTTCAACACAGTACCGCAACTTGTCGTTCTTTAATCCTACCGCCTGCGTTAGGAGCGATCTACCAGCAATGGTCTTTCCCACTCGATCTGATGTCTCCATTTTCTAGACGAACACTCGCAACCCTTCCGGATCACCACCGTGCACCGATGTATCAGCAGCATTCACCGAATGGCTGTTCATTATAAAGAAAAATAAAAGAAGCACAACCACAAAAATGGAGCAGGTAGACAGTCAATGTTCACTACCGTCTATCCGAATTCACTATCAACGTTAATATCTTTCAATAAATTGAACAAGAGAGGTCTCGCAAATGAGATGAAAAACGCCGCAATCAGCCTTGAGAGAATGAGGTAAAAAGGAAATGGATAGTGTATAGAGGGAGAATGCAGTAACTTTATGTTAAAAACATTTTTTGCGTCAATGCACGACAAAAGTGTAATTGTGGACCATAACAAGTCGTTGCTTTGTTATTATATTCTACATATATATATATATATATATCAAGCAATTTTTGAATATTAGTTGTTATCATAAAAAAAGTTGATAGATATTTTAATATTTTTTTATATATTTTTTGTGATATTTTATGCCTTTTGTTTACTAAGAATAAGAAATTTTTTTTAGCAATAAATTAAATATGCAAAGTAATGCGTTGCTCATCGAGAGTGATATTAGAAAATATTTTATAAACATTTGCGTTTGTGTTCACAATGGACCACATTCACATAAAATCGATGACGTGACATTTAACTCGGATCATTAAATTTATATTTTTATATAATAATTACCCATCATCATCCAGTGGTAGTTAACAAGTATAACTTTTGTTTTTTTTGGTTGTTTTACAAGTCAAGCAATAATGTGGTATTTAAGGTAAAGAGATGTAACGGAGAACTAATTTCACTTTTGCTTCAAAAAAGCATACAAATATATATATATGTGTGTAGGTTAGGTTACAACAGTTCCATCATCATCATCATCATCATTAAAAACGAGCAACTTTTGTCATTAATCAAGTGATGTTTGTAGACAACAGTCGAAAATCTTCCTAAATGCTTGAGGCATTCTGTAAATTAAATAAGTGTTTTGTTATTTTAATTAAATAAAACAGTCTAAGCGGTAAAAGAAGTTAACATGAATATTGGTTAGGAGCGCCTTTGGACTTTTGCAAAATTTCAATCCTAGAATACCAAATTTTTGTCACTTTTCCAAATCCACTTCAAATCTGCTCTAATTTCACCAATAACATAAGTAATCTTGGTGACTAAGGTCGTTGAGAGTTGGCGATTTATTGCAGTAAGCACATGCCAAGGCATAACCCAAAAGTAAAAAGTCCAATGCAGTCATATCGCATAATCCTTAAAACAAGCTCGCATAGACATTTTTGGAGACATAGACATAGTCACAGAACTTTTCTCCCAATTAGTTGATTTCGTCGTTACGAAATGTATAGCATGTTACGCCATTTCGTTGAAGCGATCTATCGTCCAATTTGAAATCTTCGAACTTTTATAAAAAGAAAATTAAATAATCGTGGTTCTCGGCTAACGTTCACCAATGGGCCAAAACTGCAAGGCCCCTCTCATGCTCAGAAACGATTCGTACAAGTTCTTAGCAACATCAGATTAGCTTTCTTTACGATGGAAGCAATAATTCTTATATACGAAGTCATTTAACTAAATAAGAGCATCTTGTCTCATGTACGTAGCGTAACCATGGGTTCATTGTTTTCATAATACGTTTTAACACTTTCTACACTCTGCGCAACTGTGTATGTATTGTACTCCACAAATAATGGCAACGTCCAAACAGTACATTGAGGAGAAAATTTGATCCAAATCTTAATCGGAAATGTGTTTTATTTACATTTACCCTAAGCTTATTTTAATGCATGAAACGATATTTATATCTCATTAGAAGTGATGAATAAATTATTTTTATTGAGTAGCACATTAATGATTAACACAAAATTGTGTTGTGCTTGCATCTCAAAAAATAAAAGCCTCTCATCTTGCAAAACACATAAGAAAAAACAAATGTTAAGAACAACAACACCAGGTGTTTGATCGTCCCGACCTGCCTTTAATTTTAAGATAATCGATAATGGGTTTTATTATTGAAAATTTTCAGACACGTTACAACCGAGTTGGTATGCATAGTTTGCGTAGTTTGTGAATAGTTTGTAATGTCTTTCCAAATCTTCGTCACTGAAAGACCAATGAATGTAAATGTTTTTTTGGTTATTTTTGTTTTAGTTGGCCAAATGGTAATTTGTTTTCCGTTCTTAGAGATTGCAATATATTGAGTTTTAAACAAAACAGTAAAAAAAAAAAAAGTCTGTGAATGAAAAAAGGAATTTATTAATAGGAAAGCATTCAGTTGGTCAGCCAGTGTTTAGATGAGTTACGCATAACTTCAGTCTGTTAGTCATTTTACTTCCTTCCCTGGCTATTGTGGAACCTACTTATTGACAGACACGTTCTGATCTGTTTTAAATTTTCTTCATATATTTTGGGTTCTTACGTCTTGTTCGTCAGTAAAGGAATTAATTCACTTGTAGATCTAGAGAAGAATATATTTATTTTAGATAGAGTCAATGACGGAAAACTATTTGTATTCGTTGGTGGTAACAAATAAGAAAGTTGTGCTCGCCTTAAAACCAGTCCTTGATACTTGTCACGTCCAACTAATCCAATATAACCAGAAGATATATTATCGGTGGGTGGGTTGAGAGGATTTTCCCTCTAGTAGTTTGGATTTAGAAGAAGTATTTCTACAGTACATCAACACCTTCTTTATAGGCAGGTTTGTGGACGAACCCACTTTCAAGGAGGCATTTGCTGCAAATCGTAAGTTAGTTTATCTGCTTTTTTGATCACCAATTAGCTAAAGTGTACTTGATGACGTCTTTTAACTTTCTATATAGATTTTTGAGATGATTAGCATACCATTGGCAAAAACAAACAATGCACAGAGACTGTTATCATGCCCATCGCCGAAGGATGAGAAAAGGATATATTCATTTTGACAAAACGTTTGCAACGTCCGGAAGGAAACTCCAGAGACCCCACAAACAAATTTTCTTGATCCCTATCAAATTCTGAATCGATTTGCACAAGTCCGTTTGTCAACGGACTGTGAACGTCTTTGGTTTCCGCATTTTTTGCTTGCTCATCAAGTAAAGCACAGTTAATAAGAATTTTAAAGTAATTAGAACAATAAAATTTGACAGTTTAATCGATATAATTGGAATGAATCGCTTTTCTTCTAATCCTAATTTAAATTGTAACGCAAAACATTGCATGTCTGAAGCCTATTCTTTTCTCTTTTCCATCTTTTTCTATTTTCATTTATTTATCCCTAGCGTTAAAGTAATGTGTTGTGTGCCTCTCTTCAATTCTTTATAGCAATTTTAAGGGATAAGAATCTTGAATTAAAGGCCGTACGTAATCAGGTTAGGAAACTTTTCGTAGACAAAAAAAAAAAAAAAAAATTTAAAAATGCAAACTGAAGCGGAGGGACGTCACAAGACTTTCTCGCGCCATGCTTCGTTCAAGTACTTTATCGTTTGACTGCCTTTCCCGTAATGCATTTATGGTGGTAGCGTATGGCAGCAACAGCAAGAGGTTCGGTATAGAGTAGATGAATGTGTGTTACTAAAGGGGAAAGGGGTGTATTATAAAAAGGAAACGTAGCTGCAATTATAATTTGACTTTAGGAAATGTTACTTTCATGCATTCAAGCTTCAAGTACTTAATATCAGCTAAACCATCATCGCAGGCAACTAAAATATCGGCAAAAGCTAACTAAAAACGAAGTAGAAATAGACATAGCAAAAGGCACTCTACTGCACTGGAAAAAAACTAACAAATGCAGGGAGAAAACCTTAACAAATTTTTATGTTTTTTTTTTTTTTCTTTTTCCAAAAGGCCTGAACGGAGTAGTAGGTTTTTAGGACGCATATGCTTATGTACGGTCGTTCATGTATATATATATATCTAAATGTTAAAAAGTATATAACATAGTTACAAATCTATGCTTAGGCGGACCTACAAACATATATAAAAATTCATTTCTGCATTCTCGATTCATTTTAATTTGTTTGCTTACTTTACTCTGCGATTGTTGTTATAGTTGTAGTTGTAGTTGTAGTTGTAGTTGGTGCTATTACCAAGTTTGATTAATTTTCATTGCAGTTGTTTGCCTTTATTTGTCTGCTTATGTATGTGCTGGCGAAAGTTTTTTTCTGGTTTTCAATTTTTATAAATTTAAATTAGATTTTGAAAAATCGTTTTTTTTTTTTTTTTTTTTCTTAAATTATCATAATAAAATATATTGCATTAGATGTTTTTTAAAAATTTAGTTTAGCATAGTATTACGATGGCGTGTTAAGATTGTAAAGAGAGGAGGCTAGATGGAGTGTTGAGGTAAATGAAAGTTTTTTTTTTAACGCATTTAATGCTAATGGCAAAGCTGAGACTTCAGTATATTTTTTTGTGAGATTTTCACTAGATATTGTATACCAAACAACGTCTATAAGTCACTCTAACTACTAGTACTAATGTTTTTTTTTTTTTTATTGCACTGAGACAAGTAAATATCATTCAATTGGCGTTCTTGTCTCAAAATGCTTAAAAAAAAATTTAGTTTAGAAGGATTTCACTGTTTTGGAAAAAAAACCAAACCTCAATCAATTAAATGCCGAACGTCGAAACATTAATAAAGTTTTCCACAAATTTTTGTATCATAGCTTGCAAATTGAAAGAGAACTAAAAAAAAAACTACGAAGTAGAGAGGATTAAACCTCTTTTGCAAATTCCTTCCCTGTCAACATGACTTTTAAAAATTTAAATATAACTAAATTTTTCACTTTAAGCAACAAAGTGACTAACTGAATGAAATGCTGATGTAGCTCCATTGCAAGTGATGCAAGTACTTTGATGACAGATTGATAAAAAACTGATTAGCAAAGTTCTCTTTACTTTGTACACCCAATTCTCTATTTACACGATTTTTTTTACACGAATTTGATTTAACACTAGTTCAAAAGAAAAAAAAATTTCTTTTTTTACACGAGCTATTTTGTTTTAACACGATTTTATATTTATGAATTTCAGATATAATTCCCTTTTTCCACAGTAGAAGTTATTTTTTATAAAATATTTAATGAATTAAAATGTGTAAGCACGAAATAAATTAAGTGAACTCTAACAAGAGCTTTTTAATATTGTTTACACCTAATTCTTTTTTTACACGAATTTTTTTAAACGTATTTTTTGGGAACCTATCTTTCGTGTAAAAAGAGAATAAGGTGTACTTTGGTTCATTTTCCATAAAATCATTATTTCTATATTTTTTTTTCTAATTTTCTTTTTAAACTGTTGTGCACTATACTATGGAATGAAAGAAAAAAAAAATCGACCCGATCAATATATGATCGTCAAATTGTGATGACTTTTAAAGTCGCAAAATCAATTTGATGTCTTTTTCACTATGACGTCTCTGTGATGTCGTCCAAGACCCTGTTGAAAGTCACAAAAACATATAAAAAAAAAATGCATTGTTTCCTTTTGTAAGACGGGGGCTGGTGGAAACTTCAGAATGCATCTCTTTATCGTTTCTATTAAATTGGCTGTGAATTATATTGAATCTGTTAATGAAACCTTTACTTGCCCGTGCAGTTTTATAATGTATAAGACGTTACAGTTTATTGCAACTTGATTATACGACAATTTTTTCTTTTGTAGCTTTTTCAATTTTCCTAGAAATGCGATTGCGGTGCGAATGAAACCTATTTTAAAGTCATTAATTTAGCACAACGTGCGAAAGACGAAACAGAGCCCAAATTAAAAAAAATAATAAAATAAAAAGAAAAGAAAAAAAAGGGGAAACGACAACAACGTCAATGACAGAAAAAAGCTTTAAATAGTTTCGCTGTTGGCATTGAAGAGGAGAGAAAAAAAAAGTAGAAATAATTGTATCTTCTTGTGGTTTTCATAGACCAAAAGTGAGTGAAGTTTAATGCCATTAAGGTGAGAATGGGCAACAAACTTTGAAAAAAAAAACGGAAAAAGGCAAAACAAAACAACATTCAAGTGTCGATTAGTCACTGAGCTCAGGTTTGACTTAGCTTAACAATACTGGAAAATTATGCACGTTAAACCATTGAAAAGGTTATATACGACTTAGTGCGGAGTTTACACAAGCGGTAGGATTATTACAAAGCTTTTCTTTTTTGTCCGAAAATGTGATATACATTCATAGAAGAAGTTCGTATAAAAAGGATAACAAAAAGCAAATCTCCTTTCAAGCAGCGAAATTTTTTTTATTAGAGTACGTACTCGTCAATGTGTCGTGGAATAAAAAGTACCGCACTTTCTCTGACAAGTCCAAGGGGCGATATTTTGTCTAACATGATCCATAAATAAGACGAAACGCTAAATATTTTTGACAAAAACGCTCTTCATTGGATGGTTTTGAAATAATTCTCATCATTTAAAGGTTTGTTGTAAGAGGAAAAGTCTCTTTACTAAATATTGCTTTTTGTTTTACATCGCGACAAACTTATTATATCTCCATATTAAAAGTGAATTCAGGTGAACGTTTCTTTGGTAAGAGACCGACTAAGAGGACGCAAGAAAGGAATTAATGGTCGAAGGTTTTCTCTATAGTTAGTGGTCATCAGTGACACGCGAATTTGAGAGGAGGCAAAAAGTAAAAATTAAACCAAAATAACACAACAGCAATAACTAGGAAAAAGCGTTTAAAGGAATCAAAAAATAAAAACCCTAAACAACAATAAATGCAACAGCACGGCACGGGCAAATCAACAGTAAAGTTAATTTGATGGTTGTTTCTGGTGAGAATTTTTATGGCATCTTAAGGTTTGGTCATGCTTTATACTAATGAATTGCACACACAACACAATCTAAGTAATAAACCTTAAATCGAAGTAGTCGACAGCTGTTGTAACTACACTCTAGCTATACGACAAAACAAAATGTTTTTTGTTGTTTTTTACGAATTGCCGCAAACAAAATCATTCGAGATGAATATTAATGAAATTATAAAGAAATTTTATAAGTCAAGCCACGAATATAAGGTAACTGACTGTATGTGATTTGTGACATGCTCTACCGTTGCAACTACATAGCATAAACAAATTTGATATTAAGGAATGTGCAATAAACAAATCTCAATTGACCATCAGGTTTTTTTTATGAAAAAAAAAAAAAAAAGAAAAAACCGAAATAGTTTTCAGAGACGATTGTTTCTTTTTATATTTGTGTTTTTAATTTTTTTGTTTTTCGTAATATATAGTAGAAATGTGTTAAATAAAAAATGCATTTGTCTTCAACAATGGTTGTGTTGACAATGTTAAGTGATGATAAATGTCCAAGTGGGCGTTTGATGTTGAAATTATTGTCGCGTTCAAGTCTGGTGCAAATCATCCAAACACATCTGGTGTCATCATACTACATATTGCAAAAGATTCGATTTGAAAGTGTGA
>CCAG010000194.1:0-62162 GCA_001077435.1 Glossina morsitans morsitans | reverse complement strand
TCATACTACATATTGCAAAAGATTCGATTTGAAAGTGTGACCCGAAAGGTTGGCTGGTGTGCTTTAATATACTGGTCGAACTTCGCCTGGCTGCATTTCACTTTCGGTTAGTATGTAATATAAGCAACAAAAAAAAAAAAAAAGGCATAATCTCACTATTCACTAAACAGCGTAAGATTTCAAAGTAGCTTTCAACGAGTTCTCTTCGATTTGTAGCGTTTTCCTTTAAGTGCACTGGTCCCGTCAGGTTTAAATTTGCTGCTAACCCCTCTTTTATGCGATATATTGATGTCTACTACACCATTAAGACGTGTACCGATAACGGTACATGCGCTAAGTCCATTATTTTTAGGATATTTCAGTCGTTGAAGACAGTTTTTTATTGGAAACTTATTCAATATTTATTAAGGTTTTTTTCTTATATTCTTCATCAGGAATTCTTGTCTGTTGGTGCGTTAGTCTGTATATTTTCACGGGAACGCGTTAAGGTTGTAATATTTGTTAAGGTTTTTTTTCTTAAATTCTTCATCAGGAATTCTTGTCGGTAGGTGCATTAGTCTGCACATTTTCACGGGAACGCGTTAAGGTTGTAAATATAACAGCCTACAATAGTTGATTGTAAATATGTAAGGCATGTAACATGAGGATAAGTTAGACGCTCTTCAAGGGGCATATTATTGCACTCCTAATTTATTTAAACTATCTTATGGCATTATCATCCAATATTCATTGCAAAGTTAATGAAACTTTCTTGTTTGACGATTTTATTGTCAGTTATTTGCTGAATCATTTTGTTGCTGTATTTTCTTTGCACGTTGTGCGCATATTCTGCTGTAAAATTAGGTTTACAGTCTATTTTCTAATAAAGCTAATAATGATCCGATTCATATCAAGCAAAGGGCTTTAGGAAATGCTTCGTACTTTAGCATTTCGCACGATTACAAATTCAAAGCGATTTATATGTAATTTGGTTGGTTCCCATGTTGCCTACCTTACTGCTCGCCTCAAGCTAAACGCAGGTTAGCGGGAACATGTTATATAGGAGAGATTTTAATGGGATGTGATGCTTTTCAGGTTGAGGTTAAGGACGATCTTGTTCAGCCAGCATACCTTGAAAAGAGTCGAAGGAGTGGTAGAAATTTTAATTAAGCAATAGTTTGCAGAGGAAGCGAATGGGAATGAATTAATAATATCAGGTTAAATTGGAGTCGTGTGAAATAGAAGAGAGATAAAGAGAGGAAGAAGGTGATCGTTTTTTAGCTTTATTGCGATTGACGTTTTGCGTTAAGCGTAAATTTAAAATAATTTTTACGTCAATGTAAGCGTTGATATTTTAAGCCTAGCGCATTCAGCTTGTTGTGTTTTATTACGAGCTTCTAAATTGAATGAAAACTGACACACGGTGTAGACCAGACATGGACAAACGCCGGCCCGCAGCGTGGGCCGCGAATACAAAATAATTCAATTTGCTCGCGCACGGCAGTGCTCTAAATGGAAATGAGTGAATTAAAGGAAACTGTTGACGAAAATGTTCCCCGGTGTAGACAGAAATTCTTGTAATGAAAATTTGGGGTGAAGAGAAAATACAAAAAATATGATGAAATCATTTCTTGCAACATAATCCTTGGCCATCTATAGATAAACGTTTAACAAGAAAGTATATCAGTTGCTTGGAATCAGGTGCTATTGGGGATTTGTTCAATTTCAACGTTTGCAGAATAACCTGCTGCTGATATAGGCATTTAGCTAATGATGGCCAACATATTAAAATTTTTATACAAATGGATAAGCGAGAAAAAAAAAAATAGATTAAATATAAACGATTTTTTTGCTTAATATTCTGTAGTTTTTTAAATTTTTGTTCTTCTCTCAACCTATTAAACTAGATTTTCAACGTCTCTGCTTAAATACTAAATAATAATAATGATGATGGTGTTTCTACAAATATTTAAAAAGGTTTAAATGAAAAAAATTTTCAATGTCAACACATTATAAATTGATAAATATTTATACTAGTAAGTGAAAAATAGTTTAAGTGAAAAATAATTACTAGAAATAATTGCTTGCAATTCAGTAACATGAGATAAAAAATCAGAAATAAGATGAGAAAATAGTTTAAAAAAACAAAAAAAAAAAAAAAAACCGAGTTAATAGCAATTTCCTTTGCGAGAGATAGAAATAATAATAAAAATCCCATTAAATGATATGCTTCGACTTAGCATGTAACATATTCGAATATTTTGCAAAATAAGAGCAAAAGAAGATAATCTATCGGCGCCTGTGTTAATACACAATTAATTAAAAATAGTAAAAAGATTATTAGTTGAAAACTTATTAATATCAAGAAGGACAGTACACCTGATTCTCTTTTTACACGATAGATACGTTCCCAAAAAATACGTGTAAAAAAAATTCGTGTAAAAAAAGAATTAGGTGTAAGCAATATTAAAAAGTTCTTGTTAGAGTTCACTTAATTTATTTCGTGCTTACACATTTTAATACATTAAATATTTTATAAAAAATACCTTCTACTTTGGAAAAAGGGAATTATATCTGAAATTCATAAATATAAAATCGTGTTAAGACAAAATAATTCGTGTAAAACAAAGAAATTTTTTTTCTTTTGAACTCGTGTTAAATCAAATTCGTGTAGAAAGAGAATTGGGTGTATAGGCAACCGCCGAAAAATTGAATAGGTTGGTACGTACGTACGCAATTACTAGGTATAAGATAAGGAAGAAAAGTGATCTTCTTTTTCTACTAAATTCAATTCGAATTATGAAGATATTTATAAAATTTAACGAAAATGTTTAAAATAATAAACATTAAAATAAAATAAAGGAATTGAATAAGAAAAGTAAAATAAATAAAACAAGTAAGAAAATTATATTCGGCTGATATTCTTCGCATTCTATTCTTCGAATTATTTTATTTGTTATATTCATATGTCATATTTATTTTAGCATTAACCTATTTTTAGGCAGATAATATATCTTCATTTTGGGAATGTACAAAATGGCTTTAAGGATTACTCTGTTTTGTTTGCCTTATGATAGAAAAGCATACTAACTCGAAAAAGTGAAAAAATAAAATCTAATTATTTGTAACTTTATCTGGGGCATGACCGGGTCCTTTCTATTTTTGAGTGGGCATGTGGAATATTTCAGCCCTCAAACTTTCATAATTTCTTGCCCAAATATTTTTGTTAAAAAAAGCGTAGCTGCGTTCAGTTTAAGCCCCACCGCGGGTTTCTGCGTTGACCGATTTCTGCCCATATCCCATACCAACCTGCTTCCAAGAAACTACCAGGAAACTTCCGCTGTTTCTGCTAAATTTGAAGTCGATAGCAAACATTACGCAGACGGATCGACGGTCGATTCAGAATTTGATGCTGATCAAGAATACATATAATTTATGGGGTCTCTGATGCTGCCGTCTGGACATTGCAAACGTTTTGACAAAATCTTTCGGTGATAGGTATAAAAACAGATTCAATATAACCCGAATTTTTAGTAAACTTATCCCAGAACAGCGGAATTAATCTTCGCATTAGGCAGGAAAAGGAAGCCAAGTCGCTTATAAAGACTATGTAACAGTAGTTCTTTCATATGGAGGAATAACAGTGTAGCATTGTATATAATACTCGTTACCGTTTTTTTTTTTCTTTGAAAACAGAGAGAACTTATTCAACAGCCGAATACCTCTACGTTAACCTTCAGCAGCTTTAACGCTATCAATATATTCAACTTTGTCGTATATGCAAACTTAAGATAAAGAGTTGTCTACTGATAAACTTATTGTTATTGTATTTATAAACAGCTCTGGCCTTTGAAATAAAGACGAACGTCACGTAGGTTTTACTGCACATTTACGAATATTTATGCGATTCTGATAAATACGTAAGTTTTTAGAATGCATTTTGTTTTCTAGAATTTCCAAGTTGTTACAAGCCTACGCATACTTTTCACCAAAGATACTAGATTTTTCCGTCTGCTTGCAATTTACTCATCAAAGATCCAATGAACTTATACATTAAAATATTGATTCTCTATTCCTTAATTTTAAAAAGCTTTCGGGCACAAAACATTGGTGTGGAAAAATGAAACTCTTAGGTAATGCAGAACGGGAAACGGGGGAAAGGGGAAAAATGGAATCTGCCTGCAAAAACGTTGACTATAGATATGATTTGCAAATTCCTGGCAGATATATATGTAATACAAATATCCCCTACGGCCAGCCAAAAACCTAGTATACGAGTAGTCCTGATCGCTTAGTGTTCAAAGTTTCTGTTGCAAAGGCGTATGGGCATTGTGGGCGGGTCCTTTGACCGATTAAGACCATTTTCAATAACAATTTTGATACGCTATAATACGGGGCAGGCGCAGTTTATTTTTCTCATTTTTGTACAGGTACTACAACATCGGCCATGGAATATGCGTTCAAGTTCAAGATTATGAGTAATGAGCAAGAAACCAATATTTTGTTTCCTTTGGAAGACAGAGCCGCTCTCACTTTACGTGTTACTGTAGGTGTGCCCTTTGACCGATATGGACCAATAACAATCTGCATGCAAAATTTCAAGTCGAAGAATGATCAAGAATATATACACTGTTGTAGGGTCTCTGAAGCTTTCTACTACTGAGCATTTCAAAGATGTTGACAAAATGAATTTACTTCTCGTTCAATGTATTCAAAACATTCACTAATAACTAAGGTAAAAATCGTCACCCTCAACCTATTTACTGCTTTTTAAATATCACAAAATTCAAAAACAATAGTTTGTGTAGATTTGTTATTATAGATTTAGTTTTGTGCTCCGAATTTAAAAAAAAAAAGAAAAAGGAAACCATACAAAAAAGAAACGAATGCTTAAGAAACTAATTTAAAATATCGATTAATTTTTCTCTGAGAATACCTCTATGAAAGCAAAAGTGTACTTAAAACAAATTAAAATCCATTCAAATGCCGCTAGAGAACTGTGAATACATAGGGTGGTTGCGTGCGTTTATGTGTGTATGTAACACCCTAGATAACAAAAGGAAAAGCGTCCCATTGTCTGGTGCCCTTGACGTGTACACACTCTCATAGTCATACAATTTCATTGCATACAATTTACGTTCACAAAATTTAAAATTACATATTAAAACAGAATAGAATTTAATTTTTAGCAATCGAAACACATTTCAGTATTCAGTACAAATATTTAACATGGAAAGCATTTATTGTGAAGATATTCCCCGTAGGCGGAGGCATAACGTTTAATTATATCAATTAACCACTGAGTGCTTAAGTAAAGTATTCAAAAAAGTAAAAGTATGCTAAAGTAGTAGTGAACATACATGCAATTCCCGGTGGAACTACTACTAGAAATGAAATGAAAAATAACCGCAGCTAAAATCAAACGGGAAATCTTTGAAAAACTTTAATGATAGTTTTTTACTTCCACGAACACGAGCAGACATATACGGCAGAAAAGATATATGTATATGTTTAAAACAACTAAGAAAATGATGTTCATCTTAAAACCAATCTCGCGGATACCTACAGTCCAAGCAATGCAAAACAAGAGTTTCTTTCTGTGAATGCTATGGAGAGTTTTAATAATGCAAACGTTTCGATGTCATTGAGTTTTAAAATGTTTTAATGATCATGGGATTTTCCTAAGCGTAGAGAGGGGTCAGTCTATAGAGGCTGACGTGACTGAATTCACTCTAATTCGAGTCTTCTTTTATTTTTCGATTTCTTCCGATTTGATTTTTGTAGGCATTTTATTTTTTGAAGCTTAATGTGACTGATTTTGATTTAAATATATATCAAGCTTGGACTGACTGTCTAACCAACTAGACAAGAAAGTTCTATATACGATCCCTACGATTGCACGCTACAAAGCGAATAATAGACTTAGTGAACTCTCAACTTTTTCGCTAAACTGCAAATGCTTCTTTCTTAGATATCTTTTAAGGTTTGTTTAAGCTTGAGTCGAAGTATAGAAATAAAATGCAGAAACAAACAATTTAAGTGCACATACCTTTATCTAATGCTAAAATCTTTATACAGTACTTTTCACTTAGGCAAACAAATCACTTGCTTGGTCAGCTAACCGTAAAATGTTTAAGCAAAATTACATATCTATAGATTTTATTTGGTGTAATGCCGATGATTCAACAAAAACTCGATTTATTTTTTTTTGCATTTGTATAAAACAAACAAATAAATAAAGCGGATAAATAAGCATTGCACTGAACTGAATTCAATGCTTCACCTGTGGCGATGTCATCTCGTCTAAATAGGACACATTCATTCAATGCTGTCAAGCGCTCTAAGATTGTGTCAAAATGAGGAATTTCATTTTTCATATATCAATATCATTTATATATACCCAATTCTCTTTTTATACGATTTTTTTCATACGAATTTGATTGAATTTAGTAGAAAAAGAAGATCACTTTTCTTTCTTATCTTATACCTAGTAATTGTGTACGTACGTACCAACATATTCAATTTTTCGGCGGTTGCCTATACACCCAATTCTCTTTTTACACGAATTTGATTTAACACAAGTTCAAAATCAAAAAAAATTTCTTATTTTACACGAATTATTTTGTTTTAACACGATTTTATATTTATGAATTTCAGATATAATTCCCTTTTTCCAAAGTAGAAGTTATTTTTTATAAAATATTTAATGAATTAAAATGTGTAGGCACGAAATAAATTAAGTGAACTCTAACAAGAATTTTTTAATATTGTTTACAACTAATTCTCTTTTTACACGAATTTTTTTTTACAAGCATTTTTTGGGAACGCATCTATCGTGTAAAACGAGAATTAGGTGTATTGGACTTACAAATAAGTCGTGACGTTTCTTTCTTTTATGTTTTATGTCGACCGAGCAACATTTAGTTTTTTTTGTGAATAAAAGTCAATAAATTACCTGATGTTTACAATTGCGATATTATTAGCTCTTCGCTCGAATTGATTTTTGAATTGGTCAGGTCCAATTTATATTTTATAGAAGACTTTTGTATTGGAATGCTGAGTCAGCTTAAAATAAGAAATTTTACAACAAAGTATCATTAGAGAAGAGAGTCAATGTAAGCTTTCACTTTTTGTTTTGTCCAGCGAATTAATTTCAACCCGAACTAACCTTAACGTCTAAAAACCTTTTGTACACTTTTGATGTTTCATATAATGGAGTTATGGAAAAATATTTAATGCTTGAGATGCTAATGACGGATGGACGAACAATGCTCGTTAACCTAACGTGTGTGTTTATAACCCTTGCAAATAATTTTCTTTCATTTGTCAAATTTCGGATAACATAATTTGAACCTTGTTAAGTGGATAGTACTGTATGTATATATGCCGACAATTGACTCTAGCTTGCAGCTTTAATTAACACTAAAGTCTTGCAGTGGGGAAAACTAAAAGAGGCCGTTCAGAAGAAAGGAAGTGCCATTACTCTATATGGCTTCTTTTTATAAGTTTTGCACAGAGGCAGCGACAGAGTAGTAGTGTCCGTTGTGTATGCGTTGGTTATTATTTCATTCATTCATTCATTCATTCATTCATTTGAAAATGGCACAACAGTACATACATATCATCATACAATATCAGTTGCAGGCGTATAGGCAGGCAAGCAAGCATAGATGTATTACCCTTACTTACTTACTCTAGTGCAACGTGCTGCGCTTGCACACCCATATCATAAACAATAATGTCTGAAAGGCGATAACTTCCAAGAACATTTGTGTTGTGTGAGTTTTTCACATTGAAATAATAACGCGAAAAAGAACTTCAAACATATATATATATATATATAAGTTTGTTTCTTCATAACGGCAGGGCAGGGCGGAAAAAGGCGATATGAAATACGGAATATTCGGAAAGTAGAGGAAATAGAATAAAAAAAACAAGAAAGAAAAGTGATAAGCTATTCTCTTTAGTGTGTAAAATAGTGGTTAGTGGGCTACACAGCCAAATATGCTTGATAGTGTAAAATAAGGCAATCACAGATTGTATGAATTGTCACATACATCGTTAATGTCAAAGTTTGTGAATTATAGCGGACAATATTTCATGATAAAAAAAAAAATCGCCGTTAATCTCTAGCGATTTGGTAACGTGAATCATAGAAATGATTAATTTTGTAAATCAAAAGTGATTGGAAGTAAGTTGAGGTTTACCTCAAAGTTCAGACGAGCATAGTAACAACCCTCCTTATCACATGTTTTCGAAACAGTCGGACAGACTATCATCAATGAATTGTAATGAAGTCGAACATAATAAAAAATCCCACTCGATTGTAATCTATGAAGTTTAAGATCGAGTCAAGTTCAAGAAGATACCGAAGCGGTATTTATTACAACAAATTAAAACCTATGTACGTTAGCAGTCGTATTTATTGGAAAACTTTCTTATTTGCCGTCGAAAGTGAGATGCCAGGAGTTGTCTTAAAAGTTGCAATTATTCTCTTACACATCTGCAACTGTATTTATGTCCAAATTCTTTTATTAGTCTGCTTACGCGTTTCATTGTTTAATGTAAAATTTTACCTAACTGCAGTCATGTCATTGTCTAAGAAAGGCAGTCTCTAATCAATGAATCTAAAACAAAAGCACAAATACTGCTGAGTCAAGTCTTATTAAGAAGAATTACACCCAATTCTCTTTTCACACGAATTTTTTTTACACAAATTTGATTTGATACGAGTTAAAAAGAAAAAAAATTGCTTTCTTTACACGAATTATTTTGTTTTAACACGATTTTTAATATTCCAGGAATTCCTTTTTTCCAAAGTAGAAGTTATTTTTTATAAAATATTTAATGAATTAAAATGTGCAAGCACGAAATAAATTAAATGAACTCGTAACAAGAACTTTTTAATATTGTCTACACCTAATTCTCTTTTTACACGAATTTTTTTACACGCATTTTTTGGGAACGTATCTATCGTGTAAAAAGAGGATTAGGTGTATTTATAAAATTGTTATTACGTGAAATTATAGGATTTTGCACTTAAAATAAAGTAATTTTTGCGAGAAACTCAATTATTTTAAAGATATTTATAATGTATAATATAATTACAAGGAGAAGAAAAGTTTCACAGTGCGGAGTACAGGACGCGCATTTGAACTCAATTAACTTATCTCGCTAGTGATTAGATGTTCTTAACATATGGACTACATTTAAGAGAGCCAGCTTGTGCATGCAGAGTTTGAAGGAAGCGGAAAAACAATGAGATAAAGGAATGAATTTTTTTTTTTTTTTTATATGACCGATTATTTAGGAGGTGAAGAACGAAGAACGAGAAATGGGAGCGATGGGTTTGACCATAGCCTAGTGACTGTGTGACTAATCGATTAGCATTTACCGGCTAAGCACTCACTTTAGCTACGACCAAGTGTGCTCTACAGCACAGAGATTTGAACCCATGAAAACTGATTTGGTAGTCGCCATTCTTATCTGTTCTGTTGCTCATGAATATGATTTAATAGTAAGCTGCAAGTAGAGATACTGCTGCATTTCTTATCCTTTTTTCACTGGTGTGATATTATGTTTGTATACAATGATTATGTATAGAGCAAGTTGTGTTTGTTCAAGGCATGTTATTTTTTTTACTTCTCCATAAACCTCATTAAATGTCTCAATTTCTAGTAACGACGGTCTATACGAAGAGCAGGCGCGTAATGAACGTCAGTTAATGACTCGAACTTACTGGAACTTTGCATGTTCATGTGAACAATTTTAGTTCACAATCCTAAGCATAAAAGTGGTTCAGCGGTTTGCTCGGACCGACGTATAGGTATATGAAATACCCATTGATAGCTTCGTTGTAGCGTGCGAGCAGCCCAGAGCATCTAGAAGCATTGCAGACCTGTTATTGCATAATCGCGCAAGAGGCAATTTCTCTATTTAAGGAACTAGAGTCCTATAAAAGAGCAAGCCGACAGATATGGTTCCACTTTCATAAACACATTCAAACACTCACACATGTTACTATGCTAGTAAGAAGGCCATAATAAAAGCTTCAATGCGATAATTCTGAACATATTTGAGTCTCGTTCGTTATCGAAATTAATCAGAAAAATCATTCTACGAATGAAGAACTGCCATGCACCATCGTCCACCATCAGGTTCAGGCCTGATCAGTTATGCTTGTGTAATGTGAGGTAAATAGTCATAAAAGAAGACACAAATTGGTATTAATAAGAGAGTATAATGTTAACATGTGTGTAAGAGCACTAGATAGCGGGGAAAACATTATTAATTAAATGTAGAAAATTGTCGGTTTAACATTTTTATGCCTACCATCGAAGATTCATCAAAAGGTCTGTAACACTCAGAAAGAAGCTTAGAGAGGCTTTAAAATATACATATATTCTCACAATCATCGTATTTCAAATGTAGAAATGTAGAATGTTGTCTGTTTCTGACTGTTGTTTAATTTGTTCAATGTGAGATGTGTGTGTTTGTCTTGCGTACATAACAGTAGAAATAAAGACATAAATTTTTTAGTACGTGTTATTTTCGTTATGTGTGCATAAGAAAAATCTTCGAAAAGAGAAAAGAAATATAATTTTTTTTTTGTTTTTTGCGTCGAACTCTAGACAACAACCATATAAACCGCAATCACCCAAGCAGTCAGCAGCAAGAGTCAGTCAGAGTAAAAATTTCAAAATTCAAAAAATCATCACCATCATCACCATCATCACCACCACCACCACCACCACAATGAAGTTTAATATCATTAACACACAAGAATGAAAATCATGTCCATTATCGACATACGTACAAGTAATCTATGCGCTAATATTAAAGTCGTCGTTGAAAAAAGGAAAAAAGAAAACAGCCATTATTTGTTCGCTGTAAATTACAAAATGAGAAGATATCAACAATGTTCCTTGCGACGACGACGACGACGACGACGACGACACAACAGGAAAAAAATAAAAAATCAACAATCATAATAACAATAACAAGCAACTGACATCTGTATGCTTTAATACTTCCGCAATTTAGAGGTTATGGCATTAATAATAAACACGCATTACAATCACTTACAACTAAAATTTTGCGCACGAAACTTTTTTTTTTTTTTTCTTTCTTTATACGTGTTTCTCACCCACTCCACCACTAGTAACAGCAGCAGCAGCAGCGGCATCGTCATCGACATTATTCGAATGCAACATTAACTGCATAAGATGCACATCTTCAACAAGTAGTAGTTATTGTTAAGCTATATGTGAATTCCATAGAAATTCAATCTGTTTGAGCGAACAGCCACAAATGAGGAGCCGAAAAGCAACAGAAAAGCATTAAAAAAAAAAAAATGTTGATGGTTTAAACGTGACTATCGTCAATGAGTAAAAGAGCTCCAGACAGACCTCAGGCATTAGATGGTAATAGTTGCATTGGCGGCGATGGTGGTTGGATGGATGATGATCACGGTGATGATGATGACGATGATGACGATGACTTTGAAAGCACAGATACAACTACAGTACATAAAAATAACCGGCCGTACAAAAAGCCAGCGCCCACCTACCGAATGAAGCAGCTAACTAAATAACTAAATAACTAACTAACTAACTAAGTAACCAACTAACAGACAGACGGCTATACAAAATTGTCGAACGAAAAATCCACAAATTGAAAATCACAATACAATGAAATGAATGTGCCATGAAGAGCATGTGGAAAGAAAATAATCTCGCACACATGGCCACAAAACGCTTTTGATATTTTTTTTTTGTTTTTTTTTTGCTTTCTTCTGTTATTTCTTCGCCTTCGTCTTCATTGATTTGTATTTGACGCTTTTGGCGGTTGATGGTGGTTAAGCTATAGTTGTGTGTACACTAAACACAACGGCCATAGTTGTGTTGTTTTTAGGTTCGCTGCATATGTTTGCTGTTATTGTTGGTTTTATTATTATTATTGGTTTCTGTGCATTTTTTGTTTTGTTTTTGGCGAAATTAATATGGGAAATATGTGTGGAAGAGAAATAAAAGTTCAATAAACCTGCATTAGGTATTGTTAACACAACGCGTATTGCAATGCAATGCAATGCCATGCCATGCAATGCAATGCGATGCAAGCAATCAACACAATAATATTGTTTGTTAAACGCATTAAAGAATTAGGATTAAATGCGTAGTTGTTGTTTTTGTAGTTAATTTATTTCATATTTTTGCCTTTCTGGTTCGATAATCAGCAATTAGGAGAGCATTGGTTTAATGAACTTTTTTATACCCAGCACCCAAGGATGAGGGGTATAATCATTTTGTCGCAACGTTTGCAACGCCCAGGAAGGAAGCATCTAATACTCCACAAATTCTATATATATATTTTTTGTCAGCATCAAATTCTAAAGCGATTTAAGCATGTCCACTGTTCGTCTGTCCATCTGTCTGTTTGCGCAACTTTGTAGTCTCGTTAGCGAAAATGAAGATATCGCCTAAAAATATGCAAAAGAAACTGGAATTGATTAAAGTTTTCAAAGGACACGCCCACAACGCCCACATGCTTCTACGACAAAAACATTTATTTTGAAAATAGAAGAAATCAAATGCGCCCGTTCCATATTATAGATCATGAGAATTTTGTTCTTTTACTTCTTTTGCCTCGGTCCCGATGAAATTTAATTTTCTTACTTGTTTTTTTTTTTAGCTTTTCCTCTGCAAATGTTGATGGTATCATTGCCGCCTTTTCGTGTCGTTGCATTTTTGCAAGTGGGGTAAAATTACTGATTTAATAGAATCCTGAAGAAAAGCAATAAGGGCTAAGTTCAGATTTATTAGTCTTTCATTGGTTTATTTATTCACATTTTGTTTCGAGAGAAGATTTATCTTCTTGTATTCTTGTATGTGTCGCATTGCCAAATAGAGCTGCCGTTATGAATTCTGAATATTTAGATTCATTCCTTTATAAAGTGGAAGATCATACTTTAATTACGATATGCGGGTGACCATGGCCATAGAGCTCATTAATCGTTCGCCACTCGCTTTCTCTTTTCTATTTTTTTCCTACCATTACATGTACAGGGATTGGGCAAAGAAAATGTCTGCTTTTTATAAAATTTTGGCAAGAGAAAAATACTTGAATGATACTTTTGCGATTTTGTCTAACGACAGGCGGGAATAATAGCCGGATCTCTTCATATCCATTTAGCGTCCTCTCTACCTCCTCTGGTTTGTTTTCAAATACTGATAATCTGTTTTTTTGTTTAAGATAAGATACGTTCTTATTAATTGTTTCACTTCTTTTGAAGCTATTATTATTTCTGCGCAAAATGTGTTAGGTGTTTGCATTAATTTTTGTCAGCGGCTTCTACAGGTAAAAATGATAAAGAAGTGGGAAATATTAGTGTACATAATGATTAAATTCGATGATGTTGACCTTTCTCTACTTAAGACAACAGTTGTCAATTTAGTATTATTGCGATATTCAGTATATATACAGACACTAATCATGGAACGCCCAAAATTGCATTTTCGATATTCACTGCTTTTGTTGTTTGATTTGAAGAAATCTGCTGTCGAAGCCCCATCAAGAAGCTTATGGTGGTGCTGCATCATCATATACCACTTGGCGGTTTTGGTTTCAGCGGTTTAAACGAATTGATCTTGTTGTCAATAGCGGACAGGAAGATTAAAAAAGTTCGAAGACAGCGAATTGCGAGACAGCGAATTGAGGGACGCAAACCCAACTCAAAGTCTTCAAGAACTTTCGAACAGCTTAGCGGTTGATGAGTCAACTGTTTCTAGACGTCTACAGAGGATGGAAAAGATTCAAAAGGAGAGGAAATGGCTACCATACGAATTGACTGGTAATGCGATTTCCAACCGCAGCGATTGACGATGAAAAGTGAATCTACTACGACGATTCTAAGCGCAAAAAGTTTTGGGTTAGTACAGGGGAGCTATGCACATCGACGTTAAGAGGAATATTCATGGCCACAAAGTTTCACTATGCATATGGTAGGATCGGCAGTATTGCGACGTCAATTCAACAATGGAACGATATATTGTTGGAAAAAAGATTAGCAATAGCGGCTAAAAGACGTAAAGTCATCCACTTGCATAATAACGTTCGGCCAAACGTTCAAGGCGTTTTCAAGAATGCACTGTTGCAGCTCGAATGGGAAACTCGGCCGAACCCAGTGTACTCACTAGACATGGCGCCTTCTGATTACCACTTGTTCAGATCCATGCACCAAGGTTCGGCAAGCAAAATCTATCGCCGATTTCATCGCCGCCAAACCAATATCGTTCGTTCGACACGGTATTGACATATTGCCAGACAGGTGGAAAGAACTTGTAGAAAATGATCGAAAATATTTCGATTAATATGCATTGTGCCAATTTTTCGCTATAAATGCTTTTTTCATGTGAAAAATTGTTGAAAATATTTGCAACACCTTTGAATAGTGGCCTTACAAGGATTTGTAAGAAAGAAATACCGATTATGTGTGTTGATGAATATGTGTGTACAAAAGTAAATTTTTGCTTGTGTATTGAACTTGACTATAGTCGCTTGGACCTTATAAGGATTTTTCCTTTTGTTAACATCGCCAGTTGCTTTTTTTTGCATATCAGTACAAACTTCCAAGTTTATTCAGCCCGCTTGACGTACTCCTTGCAAATTTTTTCATTCTTACCTTCTCGTTGATCATCGTTGCCGCAAAGAGGTATACACGACTTTTTTCGTCCATGAAACTTTGAATGATACAGCACAGGTCAACAGCACATAGTTAACTATTTGTACGCAATTCACTTTATCTGATCAAAGTTGTAAGTAAAAGTGATCTTTTTCTGCTCCTTATTATCCATCCCTTTCTGAGCAAAGAGCGCAATTAAGATCAATGTTGCATGTATGCAATTGATTATTTGCATTTGATCTCATATCGGAAGTTTTCTTTTACCGCAAAAAACAACCACTGGATCTCGAGCGGGTGTGTATAGTTAGGTGTGTATGCAAATGTGCTAAACAATGTTTATAGCATTGTTGAAGAAATTATTGGTATATATATCGGTACAACTCAACTATCTGTAAACATTGTTACCGCTTAATATTGCTTGTTTTAACTTCTTACTCTCTGTCTTTCGTTCTCTGCAATTAACGTGCGAAAGCAAAAAAAGCAAAAAAAGCTGTAATAAATAATAAACAATAATTTTATGCCGGCATAATATTATTTGCTTTTGTTATTTGATGAGTTGTACCTCGACTTATGCATGGCTTGCTTTCTATTCATTATATTTTTAGTTTCGTCTTTTCAATGTTTATTCAAAGCTACTCTTTGTTTGTGTCATCATTCATGTCTTGGTAATGAAGTTTGGTGTATAATTTCCCACGCATATTGAATGATAGGTATGTGAAAGAAATAATGATAACAATATCTTTATGTTTGTTAAAACTCTTTCGATACTGTTATCTTTTTTTTTTTTTATACACATATATATATATATATATATATATATATATATTGATTTGAAAAAATGTTAACATAAAGCAAGATTCTCTCGCAAAGTTTAATCACCCGTAATAATGGCGATTTGAAACGGTACTAAAGTCGATAATGTATTAAACGCGTTAAGTAAGATAGAAAAAAAATTTTTCTAACTGCTACCTATTGAATATTTTGTTATTAAGGCGCATAGTCACTCAAGTTTAAAAAGTTATAAATAGAGAGAGAGAGAGAGAGAGAGAGAGGGACACTAAGAAAGACAGATGGACATTTAACGAAGATTTGCTCTTTTATTAATTGATTCCGAAGTTGGAACTGGGATGGCCGGCCACTTTAACAACTTACGACCAGTCCGAAATTGGCCTATATAATAGAACGAGGCAACTAGAAAACCGAAAAAAAACCATCTAAAGTTGGAATGTTAAGAATCCTTTCAGTGCTCGGCTTTCTCTTCGTCAGTCATATTTCTCGTGGAAATATTTTAATATGTCGTTTTTTTTCGTCAACTAGCGATTTAGTTAAGATGAAGATCGGTTGTTCTTCTTATGCCTAAAACTTTTTGCTTCTCTAAGCCTTATTTTTTTTATTGTCCATTTTAGTGGCAGCAACAAGTTTATCCCGTAAACGTTTTATTCTCATATTTCGTTTTAATCTCTAAGGATTTACTTAAGAGAAATAAGCAGCGACCATATCATCGCTAGTAGTGCAATTAATTTTCTTAAGCGTACACAAACACAAACAGATATAGATAATATCTACGCTTTTCTGTATAGGGCTACGTAACATTTTGGGTGGCATTGCTGCCGCGACAACATGATGAATGCGTTTTGATTGTAAAGGACTGCAAGTCTTACTGTTAACCGAACAACAAAAATAAATCGAAAAGTAAAACGAAGACGAAGAATATTGTGCAATTTGAAAGTCGTGACTACCGTGGTGGTAATTGTGGGGTTATTGTCTGCCTTTTTATATGTACGACGGTGACAAACGATGATGACATTCATGACAATGACAAAAAAAGAAAAAAGAGGAAAAGAAGAGAAAATTATGTAGAAGTATTGTGGAAAAAAATATATATATGAAAGAAACAAAGATTAATTGGAGGGTTGTGTGCAGACAAATATTTTATGTTGACATAAAACTCATTTATAAGGTAACATTATGCTTATTAATTATGGCAATTGCAGAACGAGGAAGAAGAAGCAAACTATAAATGGGAATTGATAAGCAAATCATGCAAAAGAAATTACATTAATAATGAACGAACACCTATATCCCATTTTTATTATTTGCATTTAATAGAAAGGATAGGAGCAGCATTATTTTTAGCTAACAATAAATAAGCAATACCTTGGTCCGGTGGCGATGGTGGTGGTGGTTTTCAAACTGAAACTACATACATTTCAAGTCTCTCCTAAAAAGCCACATGGTCTTAATCCTCGAAATTGTGAGGATATATTAGTTCTTCTAATTCTTATGTAATCTCTTAGAGCATGTTTCCCCGCCAACCCCATCACAGTATTTACTTTTAACCTATAAAAATTGTACTATCGTTAACTTAATCCTATTAAAACTTATGTAATGCTTCCGAAAGTGTTTGTATAGTTTTCGAAAAATTTTTGTTTTTATTGTTGTTATCGAAGAAAATAAAGTCGTCGGGAAAGAAATTAAATGGTAATATTTACTGAAGCTAATTAAAACGATTTTACGATTGATTTACATGAAAAGCGAATATAATAAAAAAAGAAATGTATGCAGGTGTAGGATAAATGCATATATTATTCAATATATCTATCAATAATTCCCGGACTGGAAAATAAACGTCGTCTCCCTTGAAACAAAGAAATCAATTGTATTTTTAAATGGTTAAGGCGAAGGCTCTTCGAGAAGGGTTCCTTAGGAATTCACCCATTTTATAAGATAATAAAAAAAAAAAAAAACTATTTTGTCTTTGGAAAATTCTTAATATCCGGTGTGTAAGCAACATATTTATAAAAACGTCTATATTTTTCTCTGTATTGCGAGAATTCATTAGGATTTCTTATGGAAACAGTTGACCAATTATTTATTCATAAATACTGTCATACTATTAAAGGTACATTTTCAAACTTACCACCAAATTATGGGCATGTGTTCACTTTGTGAAAACGTTTTCAAGATGCTGAAGAAAGTTTCCGAGATCCAATCAGACGCATATATGCTTGGTCAACATCAAACTCTGAATTGATCTAGGTATGTCTGTATGTCCGTCTCTGAAAATGTCTGTGGTAGACATACTTTCGGTTGCAAAAAATTAAAAACGGACCCTATTAAATTTGAAGAATTCTTGCACACAGATTGGTATCGAAACTAGGTCAAATCCGTCGAAGAAGACGCCTACAGTGCAACATTAGCTGAAAACATCTCTGCTTTCAAAAGCAAAGCATGGGATTCGTTGACTATTGCTTATAAGCTGCAGTAATGTAACGATAAAATTTTCGGCATGGAGACGGTATTAGTCTGTCTACACAAAAAATCGATCATGTTTCCGTGCACATTCCATTCATTTTCTTCTTCTTTTTTTTATTATATAAAGATTACGATGGAATCGGTATAAAGAGTTCACTCCCGCCCTAATATACTTTTCTTGCTGCTTCTTTACTACTGACATTTTCGTATGACATCCTTGTTTTTGCACTATTTTCATATTATTGTCTGTCTGTTAGAGGCTATAAGTAATTGACGCAAATATTTTAAATTTACCTTAGCTATCAACGACAAGCTAGTCACTGATTATCTTCTTCAGGCGATAAATGAAAGAAGGAATAATGATGAAGATGACTATGGTTTTACTCGTAGTTTTTTCATCATTTCTGACGTCTGAAGTTGGGCAAGTTAGAGATTAGTATACGTTAAGCTCTTTCTTTTCTTAAATACCGTGAATTATGGAACACCAAAATTTCCTATGCATTTATTGATATTTTTTATTTTGCATTACCTCAACCGTTACATAAAAGTTAGCAAAAGTGGTCTTACCGTGATATTTGCTGATTAAAAGTTAAGTAAAATTTATTTATTTTTTACTTTAAATAATCAAAGTTCAAATTGAAAATTAAAGCATTTCCTGCTTAATGTAAAAAAAAATATATATATAAATATTTATGCAAATAAAAACCATTTATATGTGAAGTAGATTGTCAGATATACATGTGCATATACGCATCGGTACGTATATATGTAAATGCGTTTAATATTCATTAAAATAATAGACGCTAAAAAGTTGTTGCTTTTTTTTTTCCATTCAATAAACAACGCGAGCGTATATGTACCGAAAGTTGTTGTCCTATAACCGTTAAATATAACTGTATTACGCATATCATGTATGTTATACATAAGCATACATGAATGTATGCATGAGATTACATTTATACATAAATTTTTTTTATTCATTTCTATACTGGAACTTACTTTATTTATCATAAACATTTAAATTTCCTTTTAGTAATATAGTTGCAGTTTGTAACCATAGTTGTTGTTGTTGTTGTTGTTGTTGTTTATTTACTCATCATTTGTTTATATGTGGACATACGTACAGATGTATGTATGGAAGCCATATGCGAAAGAAGAAGTATATTGTTACGCGCTGATTGAATCTGGACGGACATTTATGAATTGCTTAGGGCTTTTAACCCCTCTAAACTAAGCTGATTATTATTTACTATTTTTATTTTATTGTTGATTGCATTCATATGTATGCGAACGACTACTTTACACTTTCATTCATAGATATATATATATATATATATATATATATATATATATATATTATGAGTCTGAGTGACATAGCCTTGATCTCCGGAGACATTTCAACTTGCTGTGATTTAGTTTTTATTATCTTTTTTACATATATTTTTTTCTTTAAATGTTCAGGCACATTGAAGCTTACAATGCATTGCATATCTAATGAGGTTTATATGCAATTGTATGCCGGACTGTCACTTGTGATAATGTTTAATAAATTATAAAAATTGAATGCATTTCTATAAACATGCACAACAAGGGATGAAGGAAAATTAATTTTTGTTTTTCGCTCGTAACAAATCTGCAGAATGCATTGATTGCAAAGCATTTCAGGAAATTAAGTTTTAAAATTTTTAAACGGACCTTAACAATCCTTGAAGTTACAAAAATTTAAGTAATCATGCGTAAAAGTTTCTGAAGCTAGCTAAGTACCAAAATGGGCGTGACAAGTCCGCTATATCTTATCATCTCAAATAGCTTAAATCCGCGTTAGACATTATTGTTAGTATTAGTGCCAAGTCCGAATCTTGTAGCAATCCGACAAATGATGATGTTTATGAGTACTACAAGTATTCTATACCTTTTATAATCTAAGAAACGCACTTGAAATATTTATCCCATTCCCTTGCGACTAATTATAGCTATCTCTGCAGTTAAGGCACACTCGATATATTTTAAACTTTATTACTTGGCATATAAAAATCAAACGCACATGTTGAGTTGCTGCTTGGTGTATCCACAACATTCGTCCCAAGGCGACTATGTATGTACAGTCATTCCTTTTCTGTTTTTTCTTAAATTGCCTGCAATTTGTTATCATTTATTTCGTTTATTGTGAACTATATACATAATTGATCTTTTTTAAATAACTATATATATACTGCTACTTTTTTTTGCATTAACTTTAGAGATAAAGTTTACCTTCTTTTTCCCTCATATATAAACTTATTACGCATATATTGGTATTAAGGTTAGGCTGCTGTTTAGTTGGTTCTGTTGTTATTCGTTTCACTAAAACTCTCAGCTTCAATTATTTTATGAAAAGTTTTCTTTTGCACAACTAATCCCAAAAGCAAATCAAAAATCAAGCAAATTCTTAGTTATTGCTCAACATACATACATAAAACAATGCATATTAAAGGGGCACCAAAATGAGCTGACTTGAAAAATAAAAACAAAAATTTTAAAATTGACAATATTTTAGTTATATTTTATAAACAAACGAGAAAAAACGCTAAATACCTTCCAACAACTTACAATTATTCAAATAACGACTTTCTAAAACAAGGCACCTTTGTATGGCGAATGGTCGGAAAAAATGGTCCGATCCGAACAGTTGTCAATAGCGTTCAACTTTGGGTCAAAACATATCCATGTACCATGTATACATTGAACACGAACGGACAGACGGACAGACAAATTCAAATCGCTTCAGAAAAATTGTTGCACACGCAATATACCGCCTATGCGGCAAGATAAATCTGTAATGGTGGTCACATTTTGAACTAAAATCTAAGTTTCGTGCTTCAGAAGTTCTTGTTGAATATTAAATGTGCGACACAAAATGTCTGATTAATTAAGTGCTGAGATCTTAACTCAATCAATTCCCTTATTATTCTCTGTCCTAAACATTTTTAATTTTTATATTTATCTGTTCATTTTTTCAATGTTTATAATTTTGATGGAGATTATGTGTCGCACGAAAGATCTGGGAAATAAGTCTCGAAGTGTACGGTTTCTCTTATTGTTTTATTTTCTTTTTTATAAACATGTTCCTAAAAAATGGAGAGAACGTTGCCGTGAATTTCTTCTTTAATACTTTCGCGATAAGCATATGAGTCGGTTGGTGCATCACAGCGACTGGTGTTGTCCACATATGGCAGTCATTTATTAGCTCACAGCGACCGGCGCCTTCTATATATGGCAATTACTTATTGCAATGTAGTGCAGTGATACGTAGCACCATTGGGGGCGACGCAAGGTGTTCAGTTGCGCCGGCGCGAAAAGTTGTATAGAGAAAGAAGAGAACCTAATGAATATAAAACGTATTCCACATAGCGGTCATCCCAACTAGAAACGATCAATAAATTTTTGATTGTAAATAAAATACGACGACTGCCTTTGTGTCGTATACACTGTTACATCATTTCATTGAAACCGAACGCCTTGCACTAGTTTTAAGTAATGAGTATTTCGTTTATATATATATTTCGTGTATATTTCAAAAATCAGTTCATTTCGTTATACCCTTCAATTTAAAACAGTTGCTTTGCTGTTTTATCTATATATGACGTTTTATCTATATATGCTTTGGTAAAAGCCGCCACATGTATGTGTGTGTACTTCGATACATGCATATAATTTAGATATGGGAGCGTCGTCATACATTTTCGTGTGTCACCAATTTTATTAGAATTGTTGGAAAAGCGAAAAAAAAAAATTAATTCTATAACAAAAACATTGACAGCTAATGACAAAAACAAAGTGCTCAACAAGCGAAGATAAATCATTATATGTTTCGTTGAATTATCGTTCGGCATTGTTTCTACGTTTGTTTTTAGATAATTTAAGCAATTGGTAAAACTTCAAATATTTTCCCTACTATTGTTATAAACAAAATTCTTGTTAATTTAGTTTACCTCATACAATTTTCAATAAAAGCAAATGGGTTTTAACCGCGTGAACTTTGTGTTAACTTTCAGCTCATCTCATAAATAATGGAAAATTATTTTGAAATTCTTTTTACATTTACATCTAGATCTGGAAATATTCTAATTTATTGATTCGCTTCTCAAGCCGTAGAATAGGAATAAAGTGTATATACATCTGAATTCTGTTGACCTAACTGAGATGTCTAAAATATGACCATTTTAGCCTGGAGAAGAAAATCGAAAAGTTTTTTACGGAAGGTATGGAGGTCCCATTTTCATTGGAGCCACTCTTTGCTGCATGGAGCCAACTGTTTGCCTTTCCGTTTCGAAATCAAGGCAAGGTTTAGATGGAGCGTTAGTTTACTTTGTTTAGTGCTATTATTCATTTAGTTACCATCTTAAACGCTTATAAAGCCGGATCTCTTTATAACACAGTGCCTCGAACGTACTCTCGACTCCGTAATGATTGATAGGCTGATCAACACTAATCATGCCAGCACTTAATAGATGCCTATTCTACCGGACGAGGGTCAAACGACCAAATGTGGTAGACAACAGGTATACGACAGATATTACCTAACATAAGCAAAATAAAAAGAAAATATAAGAAGGAATAAGGAATAAAGTCATAAAGTAGAATTGGTAGAAGTAATAAGATGACACCTGCATTTTCAATGCAAAAATTCAAACTGGATCATTTGACCCCTTATGGTATTATTAGTGTTAATCATAAATTTCATTTTGAATGGTTGTGGAAATTTGGCTTTTTAAAGCAGATGTCGTTACATTTCCTTAAATTCTCCAAGATGGGGGTTTTTCTTTTGGTTTCTGGCCTTCGTATGGGAAATTCAGCAATAGCTGGAGCAAAAAAACCTCAGTAATATGTTATCTTACGCTTCTTGAAACACACAATAGATACATTAACGCATAATTCCTGCGACTGTCGTGAGATTTATGTTGTTGTTTCATTAAATGCATTTGGAGCAAATGGCAACAATGTTTTCTTCATTACGAGCACTTTTTGGTCTGCTACGCTATTGTTTATAATGAAAAGTTTCTTGAAATTGTTTCACTAAACTTAGAATTGTTTACCCACGCACAAGAAAAAAAAAACGACGTTGACTTTTCTTGCATGTACGATACGCATGGTGTTCGCGGGTTCAAATCTCAAGTGTGGTAGAGTTTTATAGTGAGTGCTCAATCGGTCACTTATCGATTGGGCACACATCCATTAGGCCGCCACCCTATTTCTTTCTTTCTCAACCCTCTCTTTTTTCTGACAGTCACACTGCTACACGAATAGTAAACATTCCCTGAGTGATTGGTCAGATTAAAAAAAAAAAACAAAAGTAGAGTTCAAGAAATATTAAGTACGGATATAAAGGAAGACATCTGGAATCCACCTTATTATAAAATGTAAAGTGTCGAGTACTTATTTCTACTAATAAAGGAGGCTCTGATGTCTACTCCTGTTGATCGGCAAAATGAACTGCAAAGATGATTATAAACTTATTAAGATATGATTTGCTATATGCCTCTGTAGTGTGTAATCTTATAGAAACCTATTCCACTCCTTAAATACATACAGCTCTACATTTAGTTTGTATTCGTCTTTCTTTTAGGGAAAATTAATAAGAAAATAATTTATATCTTTTTCCATAAAATGCTTTATCTTTATGCTGGGATGACTCGAATCATTTCATTGAGTTTTTAAAAGTTCACCAATTTGAAGAATTTCGAATAATATCCATCTACAATGTTAATATAAATAGAGAGTTAAACATCCCCTATGAAATAAGTCTACACCCAGCCAGTTAAAAGTATACATATACTGATGTATAAGACAATAGTTAGTATTCATTATTTATTGTTTAATAAAATGCATTCACTGAAGAAAGTTAGTTTAATTAAAGTTAATATCTATTATTATATATATATTAGTATTTGGAAAAAAGTATTAAATAATTTATGTACATTAGAAATGAGTTTTTTCTGCCTCTCTATAAAGTAATGAGAAATAATAAAAACAATTCGAAAAGAAATACCATATGAGAGAAGAGGTAAATGACCGTAAATCAAGGAAAGAAATGAATTTTTTTTTTATTTTTTTGTTAAATAAAAATGTGTTTATTTATTAAGCAATACAGGAGGATAAAGTTTATTATTAAAAAAATTGAAAAGTATGCAATCGAAACTCTTAAAGTTCATAGAATTTTTTTATTAAGTAAAGAGGGCAGAACAAAACTCATTGCCGTCTAAAAAGTATGTGGAATAATAAATATTTAATGTCTATTTAGAAAACTATAAAGTAGAAATTAAAAAAAAAGAAAAAGAAAAACGCAAATGTTTAAACTCATTAAGCAAGCCTAAGGCGATAGGCAAGTGCACGCATGTATTTCATTTAGTGTTAATGAACACGTTCATATATCCATATGTTAAAAGAAGTTAATCATCATTAATTTTCACTCAACGCCAACATGCTATATAGATATCTTGGCAAAATGTTGTAAAATTTTTCTATGGAATGGCCATAAAGCATGTTGATGTTGACATCTTTGCAGAAATCTACACAAAAATTACTTAAGTAAATATTGCAGGCAATTTCATTGAATTGAATATCTCTTTCCACGTTGCTTTTATTAGTGCAGCTGATCTCTCTCTCTCTCTCTCTCTCTCTCTCTCTGTCTGTCTGTCTGTCTCTGTAGGCAGGCAAGGCAGCACAAGCACTAACAGTCAAGTTGAAAGAAAGAAGTTTTCTTCTATATAGTTGTTGGTGTGCGTATGAGTGTGTTACTTTGACATTTGGGCAGAATTTAAACGTTTTTCTTAAGTAAGCATATGCTTGCTGCTTACATACGGGCAGACTTAAAAATTTTTGCTATTACATCAACTTTTCAAGGCTAAATGCCCGCACCATCCAAATCAATGCAATGATGCTGTAAGCCTGCATATATAAGTGTGACACATGCCATGCCATGCATGCTTGTTAATAATAATGTCATTGCTTTTCTGTTATTGTTGTTGCTGTCGCTGTTGCTGCTGCTATTTGTTGCTTATGTGTTGCTAGTGATGATGATGATGGTCGTGATGTGGTGGTAAAAAATGGCGTTGCGTTGATGATGATGATGATGATGATGATACATATGAATGGATTGTTGCATTAGCAATTGGGTGAATGAATGCTTGGTTAGTTGACTCTTTATTTGTACGTTTTGTTTACTTTGTTTACTTTAGAAGGCTCATATGTCATATGCAACATTTCAACAAGTTGAACGAACTCCGTGTAAAACATCGACTGTTTAAAGTTGACAAAATGCAAACTGTGTGTTTACGCTATTAATGATATGCATACATTTTTACATATTGCAACTTCACGGCATCATAATACACTCATTCCGTTTGCTTCATCCAAAAATGTAAAACTTCCACTATAAGAATCAAACACCAATGGCTTGAGAAAAACAATTCTTTTCATGAAAATTCTTTTTAATTCTGAAAAATTCAAGAAGACATCATTAAGACGCATAAGACTTCCTCCTATTGAAAAAATAAAGAAAATACAAGTCACGGGGCAATCTTCGTTAAAGTTCGTTTTCAATACTTCCAAGCGTTTGCCGGATGCAACCCGCTTCGTCCCATGGATGGCGAAATCTTCAGACTTTCTTCTAGAAACGATCAATTTATAAAAACTTCGCGATGGTAAATGCAATTAATAAATTTATATTAGCACTATGCACACTCGCGTTAGAAGTTGCAAAAAGAATTGTATTCGCCGATTCCAATCTCTCTTGGACGGGGCGAGATAATAACCGTAGTAAATTTATATCTTAATTTGGATGAGACGTCTATTGCTCTCTGACAAGAGAGGGAGCTTCTTGTTCCTACATCTTAACCGCAAAATAAATTTAGGTGCTGTCCCTTTATTTTCTTTGCCAATGAGAACCATATTCGGTTTTATAACAATCGTATTCGAAAATTGTACTGGTGGAAATATAAATCAGGGACAAAGCTCTTTATTTTTTATGTAATTACATATGTTGGAGATCAAATTTCGACTCATCCGAAGAAAAATATGTTATAGCTTCCTTTTTCTTATGATTATACTCGCCTTAGGAGTCTCGTTAAGTTTAGAATGCATACAAATACTCCGTTGTAGGCTCAATAAAATATGTTAATGTTTTTATAAACATTCATGGGTCTATTCGATTAATATGCTCATTAGATTCCAAAAAGTATTTTTACAATTTGATAGCCTGCCTTCAATGTGAAGCCGTATGAAATTCGAAAACTAATTAAGTCTGTGCCTAGACTCGTTTATACTAACGAGGAATAGTATGAACAGAATATTTCGTCATTTTCACTGCTCATTGTAGTTTGCTGCTATAGGTTTTTTATGATTTTATAAGAATTTTTTGGTATTCCGAAGAAATACTCACTATAAAGTACTCTAATATTAATAATATCGTAATATCGTAAAACAAAGTTTCTAAGCCACGCAAACTGCAAACAAAAAATAAATAAATAAATAAATGCCTTTGTGATGTGTCTCATGTATGATGTTGCTTAGTATACGAATACATGTATATAAACTTGCCTCTGAACATTGATCGTGTGATAATTACTACTTGGTTTATATAAGAGATACTTGACTACATACATCTTTGTTCATATACCATCAGAAAGCAGGATTTTTAGCTTTGAAATGTTTTCATGGTACATACAAGGTGTCAAGTTGTTCGACTTGTACTGAACGTTTCTTTGGATGTGTTTGCACGTGTGTCTATGTTTTCATTAGCTTCTTTGGCCAGGGTGTCCGGATCCTGGGTGTTATTTGAAAATTCCTCAACACTTATATAATTTATTTGTGTGACCATTAGCCAGTAAGCAAATGCCATCGTTACATTTCTGTCATTTCTGCTCACTTCTCGCTCTCCATCTGCCCATATCTTTTCTTTTGTCATTACTCGATTCAATTGCTTTGATTTTTATTTTGACGTTGTTTGCGTAAGATGTTCTCATATTGTGTTTGCTTACGGGCAGAAAGCACTAGTATAATATAAACTTATATCCATATATATATATGTGTATGTGTATAGAGATATGCACACAATAAATCTTTTTTCGTTTATGTTCGCTTTGTAATTATGATTATTTTAATTAGCTTAAATAAATGTTTTCGCTGAAGCTTCATTTATGTTCTCTGTTGAATTTTATGAATAAATATTAAGCAAAATTATACATTTGTTGCCCTCGTCGAAAGCAACGACAACCATATGGGTAGATCGACAAGAACATGAGAAGAATTATGTAAAGTTCATTCACTTCGTTTTCATATGTGCGGTAATTATTTTTGACAACTAAATAAATAAATTTGTTTGTTTCAATTTCAATCTGTTTTTTTTTTTTTATCTCCTGATGATGAAGTGTAAATATTTTCTTCAAATGTTGTTCGTCTTTTTACAATTGAATCATCAATTTAGTAGTTAGTAAACTTTCTGCAAATATTTAATTTCTAGAAAGTTTGGGCGAAGTTTTTATAGCTTGGAGGAAGAGATAACCTTTTGCATTTTTACGATGGCTTAGAGGTTCACTTGCAATTTGGTTCTGCACTGATTGTGGGTGTGCTTCTGTGCTAGTTGTGTGCATGCTTTCCTTCTTATTTTTTCTTCTTCTTATATGTTTATACATGAATTATTATTTAAATTTTTTTTCTTTGTTGCTCCTTACTTTATACTTTATACTGGTTTTTAATATATATAGGGATTTACTTCTAAGAGCCAATTGAATTCGATTGTTAATTTGTCTTAGTTGAGTTTCATGTGAAAGTAAATAAAATATATAAATACAGTTTCCATTCCATGACGATTAACGATAAATTTGACAAACTCGTATTTCTCTTCTTTTGCTTCGTGTTAATTTATTTAATGTTCATGACAAATCTTTCTTTCTCTTTCTTTCGCTCTCTTTCTTTCTTTCTCTCTCTTTCTTTCTTTCTCTCTCTTTCTTTCTTTCTCTCTCTCTCTCTCTTCCACTCTCTCTCTCTCTCTCTGTCCCTCTCTCTCTCTCTCTCTCTCCATCCCTCCCTCCCTCCCTCCCTCTCTCCCACCGTCGCTCCCACCATCTCTCCCTCCATCTCTCCCTCTCTCTCTCTTTCTTTCTTTCTTCCTTTCCGTTCCTCGCTCTTTGTCTCTTAATTAAACTAATTAAAGACTTTATAAAGAACGAAAGAGAATAATTGACACTTGGAGCAAATCCTAGTTATGTATCACATTCTGTCAATTGTTTATGTGCGACTACGGGAAATATCTATGGCCTGAGGTTTCAAGTGGCGCTTTGGTAAGCAAATTCCGAAAACTACTGCTTCTTCTAAGTATTTTTACGAAAATAACTTAGAACTTGAAACAGTTTTTTGGGGAAACACATCACAACAATTTTTGAGCAAATTGGAGTTAGGAGTTTACGTTCTTCAAACGATGAATGCTCGATGAAAGAGGGGCGTAGCTGTAATACGTAATATGAACCATTCATGCGATTTTTTAATATAAGTTACAAACGAAGTGATAGAACCTTTGACAGAGAAGGAAATAAATGTTGAATAGAGAAGGAAATAAATGTTGCCCATCACTTCAGAAGAATATTAGACGCGAATTATTTCGTTTTCAAATTGCAAATCTTTGAAATACTTTGGGTTTTCAATTTTGAGATTATCAGTGAAATTAGTGCAGGCAGTTCGAGGTAAGCATATGGCCTGATGGATGATTGCGCCAAACTTCTAGACCTTATCTCTCCGATATAAAAAAGCTTTCGATTCATTTTAAAGAATTAACTCTTTCAGTATTCCAACTATTTATTGAAGCGTTCGTGACTAATGCGACATCGCAGAGACATACCAAGTCATTTGCATGTGTTTCTGTATTGTTGGCGGGACTTAATTGCCCTGTTTTTTAATAAAACTGATATCGCGCACTTTTCTTATGACTTCTCCTACGGAAAACCAAAATTGACACAAGAACAAAACAACTACACCCAATTCTCTTTTTACACGAATTTTTTTACACGTATCTATCGTGTAAAAAGAGAATTAGGTGTATAAAGTAACAGGAATACACATAGTTTTCTTTTATGGCTAGTGACCGACCACAACGCCAGAATGTATTCCTTAACCTATGGCAATTTAAGAAAAGTGGAATCGTTTCTTTTTTACCTTAAGTTTGCTAACTTTTAAAATTTTTAATAACGAAGAGGAAGGACGAGCTTACGCATATTGGCCTTGTCATTATTATGCCTTTCGATTCGTGCTTCTAATATTTCTAAATGATGGCGTCTTCCACGATAATATAAGAAAATGGATGATTGTTCAATTGCCGATGTGATCTTTCGAAATTAGAACAAATCCATCCATTCCGCAAAATGATGCAAAGCAGTTTAGCTTTGCTACGTTATCTTACATTCTTTCTTTTTTTCATGCAGCAAATGGTCGACTAAAACAACTATAAAACATATCATCGTTCATCAACGATCGTAAATTTCTTTTAAAACGAACTATTTCAGTCAGCTCTCTAGGTGGCCTTGCATTATAAACGAACGAGAACATGACAAACTCAAAAAGATAAACAGCTTTCAGACAGACGTCTCCTACAAACATTTCTATTAAGTATAAATAAAAACAAAAAAGCGTACATAAATACACGCATCAACCATATACATATACACAATGCATAAGAGTTTAAAACAAAAAAAAAGTTTTTATTTATTTATTTATTTTTTATATTTTTCATATAAGTGAAATTAATTAGCTTAATTGTACCTCATTTGGTGAGGAAGACTAGAATTCGTAGAAAAAATAAATCCAGTTTTTAATGAATTTCTGCGTGAAACGTTAACAGTTGTGTGTGTGATCACATTAAAAATGGGTTAAATAGCGTAGTATTTCATATCTCACATTTATGCGAGTACGTTGCGCGTTTCGAAGAATAATTCATACGGAGAGTTAAGAACCATAAATAAAAAGTCGCATTCAGGTAGCTGGGCAACCAATCCATTCATTTACTACTTATAAAATTACATGTACTAGTACTACTGCTACTACTACTACTACTATTACAGTAATGTTAAAACTGAAATTTTATACCCAGCAAAAAAAGACAAGCGGTATATTCGTTTTGTAAAAACCTTTGCAACACTTGGGCGAACAAAGTCTGTCTCTCAGGCATCAATGTTTATATTCTTGATTCAATATCAAATATTGAAGCGATCTGGGTATGATTTGGTTTCAGTCCGTTTTTGTGTGTCGTTGTCAAATTCACAAAAAATTCGAAGAATTCTCACAGGCAGGTTTGTACGGGAAAAAGGCGTAATTGTTCAAAGGACATGCTTTTAGAGCAAAAGAAATTCAGCAAAACAACTTATGCCTAATTGACAAATGCTCTGCAGATAATCTTGCACTATCTGTACAAAAACGGGAAAAATGGGTCTGTCCTAGTTAACCTTGGAAGGTGGCAAGATCTCATTATTTTCCGTTCTCTTTTTCAAGATGAAAGCGATGGATGAAAAGAATTCGCTGACAGCCAGTTATAATTTGCTTTTATACATACATACATACATACATACGTATGTATTTATTTCTTTATGTATTCATGTATGTATATAAATATATACTTTATTTGCGGCAGGTGCTGATGTTTTTATGTTTTGTTGATGCGACAAAACGTGCTAACAACTTCTTATGAATTTAGAAACTAAATTGCGAAATGCAAGCAAGAAAATTTATATTCCACTTAGGGTGGATGTCTAACGGACAGGTAGGTAAGATGTCAAAATTGTCAGTTAAGACCACCTTTTGCAATTTGGACTTTATGAAGAGCACAGATGAAAGTATGCGCCAAACTTAAGGCCATTGCTTGCAGGATTATACATCATTTCTTTTTATGCGATTTTTTAAAATGTATTTGTTAGCGGAAGTGGGGCACACGTACAGCAAGGTTTCAATCGCCAATTTTTGTATACAGTGAGACTGTTAGCAGACAGTAAATTATGGACAAGAAGTATAGACAGTAACTCTCTTACACTGCTTAGTAGCATATGTACGACTATGATAAGTAGCTAAAAAGATCTACAGACCGCTTTCAAAGCACAAAAAGATTTCTCTTTAAAGGACTTATATGTGATATATGTAATATATATATTTATATATATTTATATATTTATAAAAGGGTGGGAGGGTAAATACGAATTTAATTAGCAAGGACAGCTACCATAAAGAAAACTCTGTAAACGCCTAACAGAGTTCTGTAAAAATTTAAAATTAAGATATATCCGTCCTTAATAAAAAACGTAAAGTATTTTTGTGGATATGTCATGTCTGTTTGAATTTTTTTGTTCATTCGGCAGGCACTTTTAATTAAGATTCACGTGATGTAGGAGAATATAGATGACATTTTCTAGTTTGACCGCACCAGCGTCTCAAATTTAGGTTTTTTTCCGTACCCATCTTTCGCTTACACACCAAATTTCACAACATTGTTAAAAATAATTCCCATAAGCAGAATTTGAATTTGTTTAGTTTCTTCGAAAGGTATTTTCATATAGATTTATGACATGTCTACAAAAATATTTTAAGTTTTCTAATATGGACGGAGTGGGCTTTCAAATCCAACTATATCTGAGTTTTAAATATTTAACAGAGCTCTGTTAAGGCGTTTACATAGTTTTCTTAACAGATATGGTAGGTGTCTTTACGAGTTAAATTCGAACTTATCTTCGCACTCTTTATGTAGAAGGATTAGATCTCTTCAAATTTTAAATGTTAAATGTGTAGATATACGTGAGCATTTAAAAAAAAAAAACACTTCATGATGAACATACATACAGTACACTTCATGATGAACATACATACAGACTTCTATATATTTTGTTTTTCATACCTATACTTAAAGACTGCAATGAATTGAAAAAAGAATTCTCTCCATCAATCGGGGAAAATAGTGTTACGAAAATTCCACATCTAGTTAATGCTAATTGATTTTTCCCAAGTAGTAAATTCCCTAGTGCATATTCGGCGGCGTCATGCAGTTGCCGGCTGACGAAAAAGATTAGCGAAAAAACAGACAGGGAAAACCCAGGTGCACTTTCGCGACGCGTCATACAGCTGCCAGCAGAAGAAAACGATTAGCGAAAAAGTAGGCTAACGGATTAGAAATGAAGCCATGAAGTTAGGTAATAGTAACATGCTTGTAAAAATGTATATAAATAGACTATTTGCGGATGGCAGAGTCAGTCGTACGAGAACATTTGAGTCGGACAAGAACGAAAAAGAGAAGTTGAGAAGTCGAGAGTATTGCCAAAGTAAAATGTAAATAATCCTACTCTTAAAGAAATAGTTTGTAAATAAAAGAAACTTGAAATGAAAAGAATTTTGAAGTGCATATCTCTCGAAAATAATATGCACTATCTAGTGACACGGGCCGTATCGAGACAAGCGGAAATTTGTAACAATAGTAATTGAATTTCACTGTGTTATGTCAAATATTTAGAGAAGGAAGAGTGATGTATAGGAAAAAAGAGTTTAGCATTATTGATCTTTGACTTGAACTGTGAAAGATGTTTAACACGTCCTTTGCTTTTGCTTGATTAGACATAAGAGAATCATTAAATATTTGGCTCGAAAATCCGTACATTTTTCTTAGTTCTGTCTACGAAGCACCAAATGAAAAGAAGAAAGAGTATACTGTTTGAGAGGGTAAGGAAAGGTTACTTATCGAATGCAGTGTTAAACTTCCGTTGGTCTAATGTGCTATTGTTTCAAGGAGTATAGTGTGTTTTGTTTGAATTTTTTCTTTCTTTTCTTTTATATTTATATAGCTGTTGAAAGTGCATGTACGTTGTGTAACTTTCTTCCGTCCTTTAAAGAACACAATTTTTCCTTCCTTGGACCAACGAATGCTTTCAACAATTAATTTTAATTGGAAAATACCTTAAATTGTCTGGTAATGTTTGGACATATCGTAAGAGCTGAGTCGCGTCGACGTCTTCAAAAAAATTAGTTATTGCTCTTTACGTAAACACACAACGTCTGTAAGATTTTGGTTTTTTGTTTTTACTGTATATCGTAAATATATTTGTGTCTGTGTATAAATATGGCAAATACTTACCATGGTCTCTAATCAGCTTGCTGGCCAACAACGCTATGTATGTACGCACACAGCTGAGTTGGGCTGCCAGGCTATGTGGTATATGTAATTTTACATTACAATATATTGTTGTTGTTGTTGTTGCTATTGTTGTTGTCCAATTTAATGCGGGCAATTTGTCAATATGAATTATTTACTAGCATACATTACATACAGTGCTCCGTATGGTCAGTCTATCGACGAAAGTTTTAACTTTACTCAGATTTCAACACAAAAGCACAAGCACTGGAAAAGCTTAAAGAGATAAAAGAGATCTCTTATCATTCACTTTCTAGTTCACTTTCAAATAATTCTCAGAAATTGCAATAAATAGCACATTTATCGGATTTTAGTTCAATGTGAAAATACATAGTAAGGCAAACTTACAAAATCATGATTGCCTTCATATATATACATTTTTATATAAATCAATAACGATTTGTTCATTCGTCTGTAATATCCAGAAAGAGTTTCTTAAAAGAAATAACGTACGTGTAGATATTCTGGATTAGCGTCGTCGCGTCAGTTCATCTATGATAAAGCGATCAAATGTATGCCTTTTTTAGGTCTATATGACCCTTTTTTTTCTCTTGAAGTTTTTCATTTGTTTTCCATAAGAATGGTCTACAATTGAAGTTTAACCAAAAAAAAAAAAAAAAATGTTGTTAACATTTGAAAGTAAAGAGAAATCGTTATTGCAAAAAATAAGATTTAGAGAGTTATTGAAAAGAAAAAGTGCAGAAATTTTATGCAACCCAAAAACAACGACTTTGGACGCATGCTTCCTTGTTGCCAAAACAAGGCAAAAAGGCTTTGGACGCCTGCTTTCTTGTTGCCAAAACTATACCACCCATCATCCGTTATTGAAACTCTCGAAAGGTTTAAAAATCTTTATAAAATGGGTGCAGAAAGTCGGAGTTCTTCAATTAAAACAATTGTACGCTTCATGGACTTTGTAAATTGTTTGCAATAATAATTAATATTGCCACGATCTTGCGTGCGCCTGTCTACGGGAATCGCTGCAGCAATTTCAGCAGATGTCCCTTATACGTGAGAAGTGTGTGTTCAGTCGGTAAGTGTTAACCCGATCGAGAATTCGTTATAGCTACGATACTGCATCAATCGCAATTGAAGTATGGTCTACCGGGTCCGGGACCGCGCCCGGATATACAAACTTGTTACTCACGCTTCATAACACATTGAGGAAAATAAATTCAGTCTCGTTGCGATGCAAAGTGACGTCAATGCTACAGCAATTCCATTTTGACTTTATTATGTTATTAATAATTAGTCGAAAAATTGGATTGGATGTGTCATCGTCGTAGATATGGCATTCATAGTATGTTGTTTACCCTTACAAAATATTTGTAATCAGGTTTTGGATATCACAGCTAATTTTGAAATAAATTGATCGCCAACTTTTGGTCGATATTGAAATTTTTACTATCCTTTAATGTGTTAACAAGCGTCACTAACAAGTCGGCGTACCTGGGCTTGATCTGCTCGTCTGTCCGTCCGTGTAATGCCTACTGTAAACATTCTCTCGGCCACAAAAATGAAGCTATGGCTTACAAATTTGCAAAAGAATGTAAAAATGAGCCAAACTGGATAAAGGACTCAGCTATCACGCTCACATGCATATGCAACAAAAATTGTGAATATCTTTGGCTTCCGTGTTACTTATTAAGCACAAGGTAAATGCTCTCCAAATTTTCATTTTTATTCCGAAAATAGAAAAAACCAATCGCGTCCACCCAACGTTGTAGAGTATGAAAATTAATTTTTTTTTTAAGGCTTTGCTTTGGTAACGGCTCAAAAGATTCGCTTACGAAGGTATTCTGTTTGTTAAATATTTTCGGTATAATTTTCAACACTTTATAAACCAAAATTGGTAGGTAGTATTAACGTAAACAATTGTTTACTTTTCTATCAATCGAACGAAAAATCTTTCTTTAGTAAAACTGCTGTCCGTTAACGTCTTCAAATTACTACAAGCTACAATATGAATAAATTAACGGTGGAATACAAATTTAAGTCATTACTTTCAACTTACGATGAATTCTCTAATATATCCCGTTACACACAATTCTCTTTTTACACGATAGATACGTTCCCAAAAAATACGTGTAAAAAAATTCGTGTAAAAAGAGAATTATGTGTAAACAATATTGAAAAGTTCTTGTTAGAGTTCGCTTAATTTATTTCGCGCTTACACATTTTAATTCATTAAATATTTTATAAAAAATAACTTCTACTGTGGAAAAAGGGAATTATATCTGAAATTCATAAATATAAAACCGTGTTAAAACAAAATAATTCGTGTAAAAAAAGAAATTTGTTTTCTTTTGAATTCGTGTAAAAAGAGAATTGGGTGTACTTACATTCTGGAATATTCTAGGATTATTATTAGTTATGTATGGAATTTGTAAAACAAATACAGACTTGCGACTAATTTTAGGATAACAGTCATTTTTGGAGCCACATCACGGAGACGTCATAAGGCAAAAACTTTTGTTTGTAACAAAATTGTTGTTAAAAAGTTCCATAGTATCTGTTGCCTCGGATTACCTTATTTGACGCAAAGACGCAGAAAGTATTATCCTAAGAAAATACGATATTACCTATTACGACTTGTGACAGAGCCGAAATGCAACTGCAAAAAGAATTCTTTAATATGCCAGTACTTCTATTATTCTAGGAATGTTCGTAATTATGTAAGCAATCTACAATGCAAGCAATGACTTGACTTTGCTCTACATTCTGTATTGTGCATAGACGCAGTCGTTTTAAGATGTAATGTGCATGAAGCAATAAGAAGTAGGAAGTCAGTCAGTCTTTGATAGCCATTAAGCATTAACTTATGCATGTAATGTGTTTTGCAATTTTTTCAAAGAAAGTTTGAAATTTCCTAAAAAATTCCTGTGAATTAAAAGTATTTAAATTTTATATGAAATTTGTTTTCTTTTTCACTTACCTGCTTATGGACTTAATGCCGTAAATGAAATATTGCAATTCGCAATAAATACTTACGTATGTGTGTAATTGTTAATGCTACGGCTAAATAATTTCATTTATTTGCGAATTTTGCAATAAAACAAAATATATAAAAGTTAACAAATGCAATGCGATTGGTCCGTTGTAAATGATGGAAAGCGCAAAATGCCTTAACGCCGCTCAACTTGCACTTGAATGTTACTTTATTTTTTTTGGTTTTTTCTTTTTCGCCTTTTTTTTCTTCTCCTCTTCCTTCCTTTTTTTTATGGGTTTGCGGTTTTTTATTTACTACCCGTCGAAGATACATTCACTTTATCATTTCTTTTGGTTGTTTGGTTGAAATAATGTTCGATTGTGACTGCACAAGAATTTTGAAGAATAAAAAGAATGGGTGAAAAATTACGGACATAAGGGATTGTAGTTAACTTATGAATATAAAAATTAACCGTTGGATTTAAGTATGGGGGCACATTAATGAATAACGTAAAGCTGTGCGTAAGACGGGAGGTGACATTTGCTAAATGAAAAAGTAAAATTCGAAGAAAACGTTCTCATGTTTGTCACCAACGATGGGTGCTCCTGAATTGCGACAATAGATACCGTATGTACCGTTATCGGTACACGTTTCAAATAGCATTACAAACGTCATTACAATGTATGAAATAATTTTTACATTCCAATATTTCAATCTAAACATATGGTCTCTGCGTACAAATGAGTCTTAGCGTATGCTGCAAATTGTACACTTTGCGGGGAGTGTGCTAATTGATGTCCTGTCAAGTCAACAAAATAATACTGAAACGAACGCGTAATACAGGACATTTTGTATGAGTTGGATGCAAAAATCCGGGATAGAAGACTTCTGGTAAGCATTCTTCGTCAAATGAAAGTTTCCGACTCTACACTACACTTAAAGTAAATGAAATGGAAACTCACTAAAAGAATACATTAAATTTGAAAGAAACTATACTGTAGAGACCATACAGTAGTATTTTCACTTACGAGTTGATTATGGTTTGCTACTAAGCTACGAAGTCGGTGAATTACATGGCTTTTTATAAAGTCGGCTTTTTTAATTACCTTTTCTTTCTTTTCTTTAATTGCTTGTGATACTGTGGATGGAGATTTCGAACTCTTCCCCTTATATTCATTTAAATTTAAAATAATCGTTTCACTTGGAAAAATTCTAATGGACGGATGGATAGACAGACAACTAAATCGCTTAAAATAGACCTGGAGTCTTTGAAAGATTTTCCTGAAAGTTAAAAATATCAATAAAATTTAATTAAGTTCATTAGAAATATTTCCATATTTTGAACTGGATTTGGTCCATCCATTGTTCTCGTATACGATCTAATGTACTCAAACAAGATGAAAGAAAAATTTATGTACATAGATAGTTATTAATAACAATAATAACAATAATTCATTTCATATCATACGCAAACTCTCTTTTCTGGTAATTGTAAGCGGAAACCACGGATTATGTAAATCGTGCATGCCTGTCTGTCCGTTTGTTTGTTTGTTTGTTTGTTTGGATTTGCCGTCTTATTATTACAAAATTATTATTACTTAATCTCTTCAATTGTTTTACAATGCATTCGAACATATGTATATATGTGTTAGCACATAATGTTCGAAAAGTCTTTTAGGTACAATGTATGTATATAGTGTTTATACATATGTTCAGATTTGTTAAACAGGAAATTAAAAATTAATAATAATAAATTTACGCCTTTTAATTAAAACACAACTGCAGACAATTAACGGAGAAATTGTTTTACCACTTTTTGATATGTGTTTTAGTGAAAAACAATGCAAATTTTTTTTATTTTTTCATTTCTGCAACATGTAAAATATGGGGAAATAGTGTTGTGTTTTCACTTTTAAAACTGGTTGAGAGTTTTCCGGAAATTTTTCTTGCACAAATACTACATATCGTGTTAAAAGCGGGTTAAGTATGTAAGCATTAAGAAAAGCAATTAAATGATTGAATAAATAATAAATAATTAATTAATAGTATAAATGTGTAAGTGAGAAGAGATGCATAGCAAGCTAATTCAAAGTAAGACAGTTTCAAATGCCTTCTTCTTCTATGTTCTTTTCAAATATGAATATGACGACATTTTTATACCTTACATTATCTGGGGTAAGGACATATTCAGTTTTTACGCAGATGAATTGAAAAAGTCCGAAAGATCTGTTAGGGTACTTTTGCTTATTGCAATCAATCTTGGAACGTATTTCTACAATCAATTTAAACATTTTAGTCCGTTCGATATTTTATCATGTGCTGTTGTGGTCAACCAGCACACGGCAGTATTCGAGATATTTTCATAAAGTTCGTATATCGGCGAAATGTTGGAGAAAATGGATTGAAACGAAGTGCTTTTATAACTACTTAATACATCAAAGGCTACTATGCAAAAGTAGTTCTAAGAAAAAATTTTTCTCGATGAAAAGCAGTATACTAAGTGAATGTTCAATATTTGGACGGGATGAAACTATTTTCCGAATCGTCTTTACTATAAATGTGAAGTATTTTATGGTTATAATCAATACATAAATTAGCGATTTGCCATAAAAATGTACTGCCTAAAGTTTGGATGACATTCCATATAAAAACTTTCCCGAAAAGGTCCCAAGACAGCTCTCATTTGTGTTTGTATGCCAATAAAGTATAATTTCCCGATGTTTTATGACGGCCTTGACTTAGAAGAAGATTTCAACTTAACATAGTAAGAAAACTATAATCGCTTAGGCTACGTAAATCTTCTTCAGCATTAGAAAATGATTATCATTTTGTTACTCTATGAAATTGCGACTTTATGGTCGTCGTGATTGTCACAATCAAATTTTATTTAAAACCGACACTGCGCTAATAGTATAATTCTAGAAACAGTCGTTGGGAAACAGAAAAGAGGCAGGCAGCAAGGTGATGAAGCCAAGAAGTTATACAAAAAAATTGATGGTTCGGTTACAGGGCGTATCCTGCAAGGAAGTGATGGCGGCTAGCCGTTAAGATCTTCTGTCGTTTTTTTTTTTTAATTTGTCTTTAATAAAGGCATTAGATTTTGGAAAATACTGTGGAAAAGTCGAACATGTCAATCCAAAGACATGAGCCCTTCTTGTCAATTTTATAACTCCTCTGCGTATATATTTTCTAATAAAGTAAGAACTAAATCAATCCACAAATAAATTTTATCAGCATATTTTGAAATATTCCCCGTAGTCTTTATTACCATGAATGCTTTTACATCCCTTTAGTTAACATATAATCCCATTAGTTAATGTATGTTAATATATAGAGGAAATGAATAGAGAAACTGAGAATTTTGATTAAATTCCACAAATCACGCAGTTTTTGTTAAATCGGACTGAAGTACTGACAATTCTGAAAATATAAAAACTTTCATTTCGTTAATAAAGAAATTTCTGACCGATCTCTACTATTCTCGATCGTAAATTGGAGACATATTAGCGATGCACGTGTTGTGTGCTCTTACATGATTCATTAACGGAAAATAAATTGCTTCGAATTTGTTTAAAGCCAGTACATCTGTCCTACAATCATTCATGGCATATGCTTTACATTTAGCATTGGGGAACAGACGGAGAAGTCGGCGCCACGGACTATGCAAAGTGTATAAATTCCCAATCAGTGTGGTTGGAATTTATTTAGTCACCTATGCTTGAACACATATCCGTTCAAATGGAGACGGCCGCTACTAGACTTCTTCAGCAAAAACTCTCCAAACATTTTCTTTCCGCTCATTCCTTGTTTTTTTTTTTTGTCATTTCTCTTCATTTTCACGTTACAATTTCAGTTGTTTTTTCGTTTTTTTTTCGGAGATAAGATTACCTTTTATATGATATTCAAGTCTTTCGCTAAATGTGTTGCAATAATCGCATGTTATTTACCCTATAAAATTAAAAAAATTGCTTAATTTTTTTACCTCATATATGTATGTATACATCTAATCTTATCTAGCACAGAATTTTAAAAATATAAAAATTTCTTAAACTCGGACGTTCGTTGTATAGATAATAACGCCACGTATATTAGTTGATTAAATAAATATATTTTGTTTGGCGTCATAAACACACATAGAGAATAAATGTGAACGAAAATGATATATTACAGTTAAGGACTTTGTATTTCAAATATTTAGTGCTTTAATATATATATATATTAAGTCATTTTTAATACGTACTTTTCATACACTTAGGCTTGCTTGTACCTGCTATTGTCGTAGGGAGAGAATGATTTATTCTTTTAGGTACAATAATATAATAGGAAACTTTCGATACATATATTTTTGATCGGCGTAATCATTCCTTATATGCCGTATAAGGCATACTTTAGGAAAGTCTTTAAACTTCACCCTACGATTAAGTAGATTGGGCCGTGTTAATTGCTCTAACGTCCATCTCTCCCTTGTCAGAAGCAGTGTGTAGTGCTATGCATTGCAGTTGAAGGACAAAATTCTCGTTCTCCTTTAGTTTTGGTGCTCATTTAGGGAATTCATTCAGATTTTTAAAGTATAGAATAGAAAGTATGAAAACATTTTTTACTTAGTTTTCTTATGAAAAGAACATGCGAAGCCCGGACAGACATCCATCTGGTTAGCTGAGTGGTGATAGCCACAAATTGTTAATCACCTTTTCTTTCTTGTGCATTCATAATATAATATAATACAAAGGTATAGTGAAGTGTACAAAAAAAGACAATAAAAAAAAAATTAAAAATTCATTCATTTAGTCATGAATATGATCAATCAAACGGTTTGCCGGTAATTTTATCCTTAAATTCGATCGATGTATAAATACATACAATTCATTGAATTAATTGTGTACGAGAGTAGCACAAATACTATATATTTATGTAGGCTAGGAACTTGTATGCAAGCAAGCAAGCAAGTAAGCAAGTTCCGTTGATCGTGACTATTCTTTACACACATACGTTAACAAATACAGATCAGAAATGAACGATAATTGTAATAATATTTTATACACGAACCAATGCGGTTTTTGCTTAATGAATGGCACGTGACTGTTTTTTTTTTTTTGTAACACATTCATTCGCAAGTGCAATATATATGTTTGCACATCGAGTTTCTTGAATTCTCATGGCCATTTTTGTTTTGTATGGATATGGCGGGTTTCCTTTTTATGAAATTTTAAAGAAAAAAAAAAACGTATTTACGATTGTTGCGCTGATATTAAATCATTGCGTTTTATAAGTATCTGTATGCGGAATAATATTTTTATTTCAACTTTTTTTCATTAGATTTCGTGCTTATTTTCAATTGATATATAGATTAGTTAAAAAGTGCGCAAAAGTAGTATATTAATATTCACACACTACCACACTACACTACACTACACTACTACATTTAAGTACATTAATTTTGTTGGTTTGACATTAGTTCCTTAGGACATCCATAGGCCAGTGAAAACTCTTTCCGCACTTTCCATTTTTCTTCAAAGTCTGACTTGTTAATGTCCACTAATCGCAGTCCTTTGTACAATAAACCTATAATGCATCGTATATCGTTTATGGTTTTTTTATTTTCCACGACTAAGCAATGAGGGTGTGTCGTCATCACGGTGATTGTCGGGAAGGATGGACAGAGAAAAAAAAGGCAAAAGCGAGCGCACGTGATCCATTACAAAGTACGACAATTAGCAAAGTTAGGTTGTTTTCAAAGCCGGCATAGAGATTAAAAGACAAACATGTCCGGTAGTACGTCGTGCGCTACGCAGATTACTTGAAGATGCTGAAGAACTATACTAATCCTATTAATGGGCGAGTTGCTACACAGATCTCTTTTATTTCTACAGACGAGTTGTTTTAAAATTTTTGCACGGAGTAAACTACGACGATATTCAAGAATGTAGAAAGGCTTGGACAAACTTTCGATACTTATAAAGCTTTATCGTTGTAGACTGTACCTAAGCAGAAGTTGAAGGCTCTCTTAGGCGTTGTAAGTGGTGACAGTAATAATTGGGATGAAGTACATTTTATACTGCATCAAAAAACCAAAACATGATGTTGTTGCTTCTCTTGACATTTCGAAGATACATTTTGTCCAAAAGTTATCAACTTTCATTCTTATAATCAAAACATCGATCAAAGTGACGAGGAGAAATGTATTCTAAGTCATTCGGACATTTTTTGGCATACAAATTTTCGGATCTGTTCCAGAAAATATTGAAAATTTCTATCGATCTTTACTTATATCGCATAAACTGTAACAAGCAATAACACGACATTTGAATATTCTGTAAAAAAGTATATCTCTTCGCATATACCTAGCATTTGTTAAGAACATGGTGTGCCTCGAAAGTGAATTCCAAGATGAATGTTTACTTATTGACCATTTAATCCAAAAATCGATTTTGGTTTGTTGGTTTGGTTCTTTACCCGACCAGAGCGTTCATGCAAGATTTGCTCGATTGCTACATTCGATAGATCGATAAAATATGGCGGTGCTGTGTGACCTGGATTATGTTTTGTTTCTTTGAAGTAAAGCCGTAACAACTGTTCAAACCGAAGTGATTAACTCTGCTATCTAAAACGTGTAAGGTCAGGCTACGTAATAATGAAATCCTAAAATACAATACAATAATTTATACATGTATGGCCTATGTGTTCTATTACACAACACGTCACTCAACAAGGTTGTAGATGTAAGACGATTGCTGGTACGGATGCACATGACTATTATTAAGTAGTACTAACCTTCAAACGACATGGGTTAAAATTCATCACTGGCATCTATATGATATCCTACAAATTTATTGAGTGATGTGTGAATAATTTAAATCAATCGAAAATCAGACAAAAACCCGATCGTATTTTTAACCAGGCGTGCTGACGAAATTGGAATAACAATTTTATTTAATAACCGAAACTTGGCAAACGTGTTGAAGAAGTTCTTGTGCTCCTATCAACGTAGTTTTATGATGAGTTTTGTAGTTTTGTTCTGAATTCAAAGTTTGTGTTAATGTTTTTTTTTTTTTTTTCATTACGTTATAGCATAATGTTGAAGTCAAAATTTGCGAGAAATGATTGCAGTAATTATTAATTTTATGCAATTATTATTAAAGTCGAGATTATGCAAGTTATCTATGTTACTGTTCAACTTCATCGTCATCAATATCGTCAATATCGCGACACAATCCGTTTTTGCATTATTGCATTAAAATTTGCTTTATTGTTTTTGTTCGTTGTACATGCACTTTCAGATTGATTGAGAGCGAGTGGCCTCTCCAATGTTGTTGTATCTGGCCTTTCTACATGATTACATTACATTCACTAAGATATAGTTTTTGTTATTATGCTTTATGTTTTTTTATTGAAAGATATTGAAAAACAAAATCAACAACTTTGCTTGTTATTGTTGTCGTTGACTTTAAAAATTTTTCTCAAGGCATTTCCGTGACTTTAATATTTCAGTTTTCACAATATACGTTTATTGATTGCGCTTAGTGATTACGCGTTTTTTTTTTTTTTATACTGTCACCCAAATTTAAAAAAAAAAGAAGGAAAAATTAGAAATTATCGCGGACTTTCATTTTCTATCAATTTTATTACACCTAATTCTCTTTTTACACGATAGATACGTTCTCAAAAAATACGTGTAAAAAAAGTCGTGTAAAAAGAGAATTAGGTGTAAACAATATTAAAAAGTTAGAGTTCACTTAATTTATTTCGTGCTTACACATTTTAATTCATTAAATATTTTATAAAAAATATCTTCTACTTTGGAAAAAGGGAATTATATCTGAAATTCATAAATATAAAAGAAATTAAAATAATAAAGACATAAAAAACGCTTCGTACACTCGTCGAAAAATCTCGCCCTTTGCTCTGTGAGATTCAAAAAAAATTAAAAATCGTGTTAAAACAAAATAGTTCGTGTAAAAAAAGAAATTTTTTTCTTTTGAACTCGTGTTAAATCAAATTCGTGTAAAAAAAATCGTGTAAAAGGAGAATTGGGTGTATATTAAAATGAAGTAAGAAAATTGTATTCGATTTAAAGCGAATTCGTGTACACTCGCTTAACATCACCTCGCGCACGTCACCACGAAGCGATCTCGAAGTACTTAAGGTGCTGTTCACAAGTATGTTTGCATTTCGCTAAATTTTACGCAAGCAATTTATTCTCGATCAATATGAAATTCGGATTCGATGTACACCTGTCTGCCTGTCTGTCCGTCTGTCCGCCTGTCCGTTTCTATACTGTGGTAAACATTCCTTCGTTGGTAAACATTAAGGTATCGTCATCAAATTGAGGAATTCTTGAAAATTTGTAAAATCAGTCAAAGCGGAGTCTATAGTACAAGTTTTCCATTTGGAATTTTTTTGCTCACTAGTGCACCAGATACAGTGGTGAAGATTTTCACGTATATTCTTTGCTATGTGTGATCACATAATACTTGTACATTATAAAGAGGATCGAAATTTATTGTTATTCGTCTGTTTTTTCTTCTAATGGTAAAGGTGGTGGGTATGATGAAAGATTCGGCGCCAGCCGAACATAATTTCTTCACTTATTTCGCCCTGTATTAAAAGGAGTTTACTTAGAAACAACCGTAGTGGGTAATGTGTATATGTATACCTTGGCTGATCGATAGTTATTGGTTCATCTACAGTTTTAATTAATACCGACTTTAAGAGATTAGTATTAGTATTTTGAAATATAAGCTTTCGAAGTTTTTTTTTGTGCCTCTTGATGGGCCTTTAAGTTGCATTCTCACATTTTATCTCATATCAGTTTTCAATTTTATGACATTACAAAAGCTGATAGACGAACCCGACATGGTTAAATCAAAATCTGCCACTTTGCATACGACGCAAACGAAGTGATAAATCTAATATACCCATTTGTGTTAGCCGGTTGGGTATAAATGATGTTTCAATCATACTCCTGTCACACATAAAAAAATTTATTTACTCAAACATTATCTTCCTTCCCGAGAGAGACAAATATATATATTACGTACTGGGATCTCTTGAATTCAAATAGAAAATCAAGTTATTCACTTCCTGTTTAATTTGCAAAAACTCCAATTTGGGAATCACTCTACCACAATAGATGAAACAACAAATGCTTTATATTGCTATTGAGAAAACTATGCGGATAACGGAAGTCAATCGAAACATTTTGTTTAAAACGTATAAAATATTTATAAACACATACGTTCTCTCCTTCTTTAATACTTTTCATGTTCAAACAACAACAACAACAAAAACAAAAAAAGGAAAAAGGTTATGTAATGAATGTTTCATAGAATGTGACATTATAACCCAACCTTTAAATGCATGTTGAAATTCTATGCATGTGTCATCCAAAGAGATTGACTTTTACATGGGTAGATGGCAGTAATTAAATTTGCACCCTTATAGAATTTTTAATAGAACTGCGTGCCCGATGAAGAAGGGTTTATTTGTTTTTAGGGGAAGTGTCACACATGCATGATAATAACACAATGGTCACGAGATTAAAATAATAATTTCGATTGTCGGTAAAATACACACATATATAGTTTTATTATATTTACCTATTCGGGAAAAAAAATCACTTAAGTTCTTGGTTTCGTTTGCGATAATGGGAAGTACGTTGCCGAAGAAAGTAAAGTAGCGATATTATTTTATCCGATTTTTCTACAACTCGAACTGGAGTCTGTTTTCTTAAAGAATTGAAATGATGTCGGCAGACTGAGATGCCACCAGTTGTCCCCTTCGTTAAGCTTTGAGCAAAATTTGCAGCCATCTTCACGAGATTTCAATTTTCAATTCCTGTTTCTCATATGTCACGTTACTTTCACTTACAGATACCTACCCACGTAATTGAAGGAAACCAGATAAGAGATCTTTTGCTTATTGTATTATGATAATCAGTATTCGAGATTCCATCGAAAGCGTTGTTGTTAGAAGTGATTCCAATGATGAAAACTTTATACCCATTTTACGTGTATGTATGCGTGTGTGTAGTTTTATCGGCCAGTGGTTTAGTGTATAGAGGACTATTGTGTTCATCACACCCTGGAAATATATACGCCAGAGCAGCTCTACAACGCTTAAGGAGAACTCTTAATGATCTTATGATTCTCTTTTGACTATGTCCGTCCATCCGTCCTTTATTCTTTTTGCTTATTGACTTAAAGACTTTGGTATTAAGGTGGACTAAGGTGGAATAAGGTAAAACACATTTATTTTTACTTTCGCATCCAACGTATCCATCGTAACCAAACATCAATCGCTATTGTATTAAAAAATTCAAAATATTCTGGTTAGTATTTTCTTTAGTTAATTAATCCGCAAGTGGAAAAAGTTTTGTCAAATGAAATCAATATTCTCTTCCCGATCTTATCATTGACCCGCCTTTAGTAAACGAAACAATTCTTTGTTGTTGAGACTTTTTTTTACGCCTTTTAATCTAAATTATTTGCTGATACGGAAACAGAATTTATTAGTAAAACAATTCAATGTCAGGCACTGTTCTTGTGTATTTTATCAGCTTAATGTCAATTATTCCTTACACGTTATTTACAAAGTTAAGACACGTAACAAAGGCAAGTTTTTTTTTTCGTTAATTGTCTCTGAAACGTGTGCTCTTTTTATTAACCGCCTAATCCATGCATGACGCGATAGTAATTAAACACTTCATCAAAATTAACTTTTACTTCGTGATTGCGTCCTCTGACACATAACACATAAATTTCCTTCAAAAAGGGTATTGAAGAGCAAGATGAAGGGATTTTTATCTATTTTTATCACGTTTCTATTGCTTATTTTCGAATATCTGTTTTTAAACCTTGTCAATATTTAACCCTTATCCAACGTAGCCAGTCTTTACAGCCTTGCTTTACAGAATAGTACAGTTTCCTTTACTCCCGGCCTCCTGACAGCGTAGGCATTTCAAAAAAGGCAAAAGTGATTTAGGGTCATTTAACATTGCTTACATATATATCCCAACTTTTCGACTTTAAGGAAATAAACGATAATTGCTAGATTGTGGCAAAGCCTTCCAAAGACCACAATTAGCTTTCACTAGCAATTTACATTTTTAAAGGCTTTTATTTGCCTTCAATTTTTAAAGAGTTCTATTCTTGCCTTCTTTTAGTTCTTGTTTTGGTTAACCAATTTCAGCAATAGTTTGTAACAGTCTTGTGTAAAAATTTTAAAACTTCATTTTTCACAGACTCTTCTCCCTCTTGTGGTGGTGATTGCTTCATGTAAATTCAAAAAACCAAATATTTTCTCTTAGTAAACGTCGTTGTAAGTGTTATTGTTTGTCATTGACGGAGGAGGAATTTAAAAAAGTTTTTTTTTATTTGAATGTTTGCACACTTGTGTGCAAAAAGAAGCACAATATTTGATTTGCGCGATATATTGCTTTGCAAAATAAGTTGGGATCGAAGAAAAAAGAGTCCTCATTCAAGCACTAATCAAATCTTTCCTATTTAGAAAAGCTTCAACAAGACGGGTGCATTCGTTTCTGGGAAATTGGATCCATAGACTTCAAAAATGAAATTTAAAACAAATTACAATTTATCTGCTATGCTCCCAATCGGTCAAACCTAATGACCGGAATACCCAAGGGATGTCCTCTTAGACTTTTACTCCGATGACTTAAAACTGTGCATAAATTGTTGTGACATGTTACACATACATCTATTATTAGATAGAAACAAAGCAAAAAAAAGGTATCTTTTGTAGTTTCACAACAAATGTGGGTACATGTGGGATTACAATTTTCGAGCGTAGCATACTGGTAGCGGCACATATAAAGTAACATTTAAAGTAATTTACTAAGGAAAGGGACTTCTTTTACTTCGAGAAATTTGTTGACGTCTGTCATTAGTTCATCATCGGATTCTTTTAAAAATAGCGGTTGCCCATCGTTAATTTCGATGCAATTGAAAAAAATATATATATTTTTGATGTGAGTATCCCATCACTCATCAGGTGAACTTGGAAGAACGAGCCCCTTTTTTAAATTTACTATATATTTATTATATTGTTAAATATTATGCAACCTTGTTAGTTTGTCTTTCTGAATACTACCTCTGTGGTCTAGTTACGATTTCTCCCCTTATTCGAAAGGACAATCTACTATACTATTATGCTAACAAAAACTTCCACTCGACAAAAAAAAAAAAAATGGTTTCAATTAAACAAATAAGTGGCAATAAGTTTAGTATTCGTAGTGGTAAAAAAAGTGTATTGTTAAATAAATGACTTAATCTTCTACTCTTGACTTAACATTGTCTCGTTAATTGAAATAATCAAGATGTTAACTGCCAATTAAAAGTAGTTTAACTGGAATTTCCTTTTGCAAATCAAAAACAATATTTTCATAAAGTAATTTTTGTGAACGAATTGAACTCGACACTATTTCTCTTGGTATTTTATAAGGAATTAGTTCTTTAAACAAAATTGTCGAACCGAGCTAAACCTCAACTTTCACGTGCCATTTGTCTTTTATTCGCATTGTTACGTAAATATATCCAAAGTCACTTCCAGGGAAAAATTCAACAATAAATTTCAAAAAATAATTGAAAATTTAATGCGTCAGTGGCTGACAGGCCAGGCCGATAATATATATAATTGAGGTGAAACTGAAATTTGAAATTTTTAAACATTTTTAACATTTATAATCCTTCTCCATACAACAGACGTTCTCAATATTTGTAGATATTTTACGAGGAAACGATTTCTTTCATCTAAATATAGGGTAAATACAGTAAATCAGCTACAATGTCCTTATAAATCGACGCTTCCACTCTCTTCTTAAGAATTGACTAATACATCTAAAGTTGTCTCTCTGGCTCTATGGTTTTTATAATACATGTGGATATTGCAACAGACACCAGACACCATTTGCACGGTGCATGATGGAACATGAATTAAATATGAAGCAATACTCGGCGCCACAGAATTATCCTAGAAATTACTGGGTCCTAGAATAACAAAATTCATGTAGCTCATATTCTCTCGTCTAGAAAAAGCAAAGGGGGCCCGTATTGCATTTCGGTACTTCATGTTGTCAGTGGTTTTGAAGTTGACAGCTACCATAAAATAGTTTTATTCTGTGTAAGCAACAAAACAGCGTGCATTTATTTTAGGCGGAGGAGCAATTTGGTAATTTGGTCTCCTTGATCTCCATGCTCCCTAACAGATCGGACTATATAGATCGGGAGTATGCAATATAAAGCTTGAAGCAAAGCCACTCTTGTGCCTAGATCATCCATAATTTCTGAAGCGCCAATCAATTTTCCCTTTCAAGACAAAATTATCTCCTGGCAGAGTTTAAATAATTTTTGGCAGATTCAAATGTCTTTTTTTTTCTGCTAATGACATATACGTTGCAGGCTTTTCTTACATATCAAAATGTCATCCATTTGCATATATATGCGGAAATCTATATAAAAATAACACCTTTCGAGCAATAGCCTGCTTCCTGCTAAACTACCGCTAGGAATTTACGCAGACTTGTTGAAATTTTGTGCAACTCGATTATCCGTAGTAGCCATGTACATCACAAAGAACATCCCCAAAGCAATTTCGATTCATTATTATCGAAGACTTCTCTGTGGAGAGCAGTTCCTCAATGAGAAGATAACCCTTGGTATTGTTTATTATAGGCAAAGAGACAAAATTGCGTACTGCGACAATTGCGAGTGCGACCTTTTTGATCCCGAAAGTATTTGAGCCTATCTAAAATACATATCTATTTTTTAGGATGCATTAAGATGCCGCTACCCTCATAGGAAAAAATTCAAACAAACAAACAGAAAAAATACAGGCTTTTTTTAGTAGTCGATCTCGAGTAAATTGGATCGTTGATCGCCAGCAGATTTACGATCGAAGGATATTTAATGCGATAGTAAGAAAAATGCATATCTTTATCGACTTTTACGACTGGCAGTTATAAACGGACAGGTCTTACGAAGGGCTGCACTATACTTCATAGATCAGTACGTTGGGTCACCTTTACTCTATGGCAATAAACTTATTTGCAATGACGTACGTACTTATTTATGTATAGAAAAATTAAAGAAGAAAATTTAAAAATTAAAATAGTAGTCCAAAGAAATGTTACGCAAAATGTTTAAAGCACCGGAAGAAAAAAAAAAAAAAAAGAGAAAAATAAGTAAATTATTGAAATGTAGGTTAATAACCACCAATGCGACACAATCCGTATTAAAAGTTGATGAGCAACATCTCGTATATACATAAATAACAAAGAAACATGCAATGGCAACATAGCGACAATAAGCGACACATGCTACTTTTCTTGTCTGTCTTCAACTATTTACGCGAAAAAAGAAAAAAGACGAAATCTGCAGAGCGCAGAGACCAATAGAAGAAAATTTTACAGTTTTTTATATTACGACAACAACACCAATCATAGATATCTTAAGTCTAAAAATGTTTAAAATTTATAATAGCGAAACAAGTCAGTAAGTAAGCAAAGCAATGCTAGATAATTGTTATACAAACAAAAAATCAATATATACAACATGTGCTGAATTGTTTGCATGGAGACAACAAATCAAACATTCAAGCAACAATTGGTCCAGTATACGAGAATCGATAGAAATTTATGCACATATCTCGTTATATATGTGTGTGAGTATGTATGTGTATGTGCTTTGTTTAACTTTTCTTTTCTCACTCGGCAAAGGAAAAATTGATGATGACAAACAAACCGTGTAAAAGTGATGGTAGTGTAAAAATGTCTTTTTTTTTTTGTTTTTGTTTTAAACGGCAAGTCAGGCAAGTGTTATGGTATGTTAGAGTGCATGCGTTTGGCAGAAGAAATACCGTAAGCAATAAGTTGTTGCCAAGGAGGATTGACCACTTTTGAAAGGAGTCCGCCGCGCTCACATAAATATCACATTCTCTGCCATTTATTGTCACTGCGTGGAATGGTGTGCAACAGCTTTACAACCGTTTGCGTAAATATATGTAACAACAGCATATAAAATCGATTAGACATGAATTCAGATTATTCGTAAATATAAGAGTTGTGTATGCATTAACATGTAGGGTAACGGTAAGTAATATTCTTGTCGGGTGTTGCGATAAAGTAAAAAAAATTAACGTAAAGAAAATGAGAAAATTTCTTATCAAAAGAAGCGACGTCTGCTTTAGAGTTGTTATTATTATTATTCTCCCTCCAATATATTGCATGTGGAAATTGAAGATTTGTTTATGACAAGCTAATATAGCGTGGAGTTTAAAAATGATTGATGCCTAAGAGACAGACGGACAGACGGACAGATAGACATACAAACGGAAAAAGAGTGACAGAGAGAGATAGATAGGAAGGCAAACAGGTATAAACTACTAACCAAAGTCATTACAATTCGAGAAATTCATGTGGGATTTATTCACCAAAATATGCTTTCCAAGACTGTGTAAGGCCTGTTACCAAAAAAAAAAAAACAAAAAAAGCAAAAAAAAAACCGGTTTTATAGAGAAATGGTAGTTGTGTTGCCGCTGCACAGGTCGCGTCTCTTTCTTGAAGACATGTGTTTACATGTGATGCCGAAACTTGGCTGATTGGCCGTTGACATTGTTATTGTTGCTGTTGCCTTTTGTTGTAATTGTTGTTGTTGTTAGTTTTGCTGATTATCTTTAAAAAGAAAGGATGTAACTCTTTTTTTTTCGTGTGACCACATAACAACTTTTGTTTTCCATTAAACACAATGTTCGACTGCTTCAATGTGTGATGATTATGGTTGCGGTTAAGATGGTGCATCTCTTATATCTTTAATGACGTTGTACTCTTGTTGTTGTTGCTCGTATTCGTTTTGGGATTTTGTTAAAAAAACGGCCAATATTTGAAAGTGAAATGTTATAAAAAAACAAAAACAAAAATAAAAAAAAATGAAAAACGACAAAGCAGAAGAAAATCCAAAAAAATGCGGCGCACATATTGTTGACATAACCACTTTTTTCTTTTCTTCTTTTTGACCGTTGCTCCATAGAAATCCATGTCAGATAATTATAATTGTTACATGTTATATGTAAATGCGTTTTGTACGTTAAAATTGATTATAATCATTCAAGTGTTACAAATATTTTACAGTGCAGTGAGTGACTAACAATGTAGTTGCATTTCTCAGCTGAAATTGCCCTTCTCATCATTAGGCTTAAACATTAAGTAAAGAAGATGATAAGATATTTAAGATATGTGCAAAGAAATATATACATACACACACACATATATATATATATATATATATTTATATATATATAAATATACATAACATATACTTTATATATATATATAAATATATATATTATTATATATATATATACATATATATATATATATATATATATATAACTTTAATAATTATACAAGTTTTTCCTCAATTGTGGACTTATTTAATGTCCTTTTGGATCATTGTCCTATTATATATTTTAAAAAGGAATGAACGATGCCCTGCATGTTACCGACAATATGAGAAAAAATTTGCAGAAATATCGTGATTAGTTTTAGTAGATTCGTGTCCGTCAGCACAATTTTATGCAACTAATTTCCTCTTTTTCGCTCAGTAGCATGGACGGACCGTCGGACTGAATAACGTGTATAGTTAGCTTGGCTCCAAAATTCATCACTGGCATACAGAATTTATTATTTATATTATAATGTCTTTACAGCTTGCTTGGGTTTGTTAAAATGAAAAAAAAGAAACCATTTTGCATAGCCCTTCACCTTTTACCTTTAACGTAAAAATTATATAGTTTATTACAGCTATGTGCCTGTGGCTGATCGTCTCTTTCGAAGAGATAATTCTACCTGAACGATGCAAACGATTTATTAAATTGTTGGTGTGACAAAGGTATATATGTCAATCTACATATGACATTATTGCGGTACGTTTGACTTGAAGGAAATTAATAACAAGCAGTGCCTCTAGGTTAAATGCCACTCGGAGTTGGGCTTTCTAATTTGCATGTCTGTCTTGTTTGTTAGATGAAATTTGAAGAATTCACTCAAATCTTGATAAACTGTTCTGTGCGATGCGTTTCAATATTTTCCTATGTACTATCTTATGACGCAACTCTATTACGTTTTGCGTTGTTTAGTTTATACTTGCTATATTCGTGTTCTAACAACGTTTTTTAAGCTAATCATGCGAAAATTTTCGACAACGTATACTAGATTTAATTACTTAGTCAACAAGGAAAGGAAATAGTGTAAGCACCCAATGCATTTAACAAAGTAAAAAAGAAAAATCACAGATTCCCAAAAGCTATTGGGTCAGGCTTGACGGATATAGTTTAAGGAATCCTTAGCTTGGGTGCTCTTCGCACTAGGCGATCATTTCAATAAACCGAAATCTTCATCACTTCGCCCAAATCACTTGGAATTTAACTAGTTAGCCCGACGTATTTCTGAACTGATTCATTAAATGTTGGTTCTATAATAGCCACATATAAAACTTTTGATTACAACGAAGCATTTGAACCTGTTAGGCTTGCGTGGGAGATTATTTTCCATGATTTTCAGGAAAACTATGAGAAAACTTCATTGTTATTCAAGTTATTTCTTTTCCTTTACGTTTTCTAGTCTTTTGCTTTTCACCAATTAATTTAAAAAAAAAAAAAAACCAATAAATTATATAAATAATCGCAAATAGCTGATTCGCATAGTAATTTACATTTTTTTTTCTTTAATATCGTAAAAGAAACTATTAAAAAAAACATTCCGTTTTTAAATATTTTCACTTCATTAACATTATTTAGTCGTTAAAATTCATTATTTATTTTTTTATTTATTTACATTTTCACGAAAGGGAGTGTATTCGATTCGTCAAACTTTTGTATAACGCAGAAGTAAGCTTCGCAGATTCCATAATAATGCGTCTATTATTAAATAACGTGGCAAATGGAATCTATTTAGATAGATTAAATTTACTGCATTTGAAACTTTGATTAGCTCGTCAAAATTACAAGCAAAAATTTTCTCTCCAAGTTAATTGGCTGTTAGTATTCTTTACACGCGAAGTCCAAGAATCAGTTGAATAGAAAAAGCACTTATTCAAATTTTACAAGTCAAATTAGAAAGTCAAAGCCATCGACTGAAAATTGCATGCGCATTAACTGAGAACTCTAGAAAACACTGTTCACTTACACTGGAGTAGGGGAACACTGCTTTCAGTTTGCGCAAAGCCATCGGCTGAAAATTGCATGCGCATTAACAGAGAACTCTAGGAAACACTGTTCACTTACGCTAGAGTAGGTGAACATTGCTTTCAGTTTGCGCAATTAACTCGGGAACTCGATCTCTGCTAAGCTGTGTAAAAAATTACAATTTGAAATATCGGATATGCCGGACAATATCTTAAGTGAAATAGTTTTTGTTCTAGTTGTTGTAAACATTAGTTAACAGCTGGTACTAAAAAATTCGACGCAAACCGAATACAACTTTTTTTTTTCTTTACTTTCGCGTAACATTGTATAGAGAAATGTTAAGAGAAACGCATTCTCATAAATTATAATAAATTAAATATATAAAGAAAATTATAACCATTAAATTTAATATCATTTTAACATCGGTATCAAGTTAATATTTGCAATCAATTTATTAATGCTGCCCGGTGTTAATGAAAGCGAAACGTCTAATCTTAGTTTAATTGCTTGGCGTAAGCAACGTGCACGAACATTTTTGAAAACTGTTTCTCATAAAAAAAAAAGAACAAAAAAATAATATTTTTAGTAAATAATTCAATTATAACCTTTCATGTTTAACCTCAAAAATCACAAAATAATCAAACGAGGGCCAATCCAGCAAATTATTTACTTACATTAGTAAATTTCATTATAAAAAGCAAAACGAAAAAAAAAAAAAATACATTAACTCCAAAAGTATATAAAAAAAAATTGCCTAAAATGTTTTTCGGTGCAAAACTTTAAATTAAAGTCAGTCAATAGTGAACACGTTCGTTAATTTTATCGAGATAATAGGTGACTATGATTTATATATTATGGGAGCAGCTTGCACGTTTATTTCGGCATTAAAAAAAATGTTGCAATTATTTTTGTGATCAAGTTTATGCGCAATTAAAAAGTGGCATAAATTAAATGAAATTTGATGTTTTTTGCACTACATGCACAACATCATGACATAAATAGTAGTAGTAATCTGACATTGGAGTCTGACTGGATCAATATAAGCATACAAAAATTAATAATGCGGATTTTGCATTAAAAACAAAAAAATCGAAGCAATAATTTCAAGAAAAATTTCAATATTTTATGTAACACAAAGCACAATATTCTTCACTGGCTGCCCATGTTGTGTGGCTCTTATAAAATTAGAAGATCTTTTGTTTAAAGGTTTTTTTTCAAAGTTTTCATTTTCTCGAACCTAGCTCTCTTCTTCTTCTTTATAAGCATATAAAATTCCACATCTGCCGTCGGCTAATGAGTTGAAAAGTACTTTGAGGAACGTAGACATTAGTGTAAGCCTCAACGCACCCACGTTGACGTGGTATGTTGCAGACAGGACATACATTGCAAAGAATTGTTTATATTTATTTTAATATAAGATAGTTGATCATTTATTTTTTTCTTATTGACAAAAGACGGAGCATGGCTCTCTCCCATTTTCTCAAATGCTTTATGTAATAAGAGAACTATTGACAGATTAATTTGTCCCAACCGGTGTACTTGGATGATCAAACTGTTCGTTTAGGAATAAAAACAAACTTGAATCAAGTAAGAACGCTGCAACGGGCCAAGCTTAACTATTAAATACCCAACACAATCCTAGAATAATTGAGATAAGAGCCTTTCCATTTCCTCAACTACCAATAAAAATTATATAAAAATAACTCAGTAAGCAGAAAAAAGGAACACGTGTATGACTAGTAAAGGGAAAACCGTAACCCGCAGTAAAATGATTTCATTAAATCATACGAATAAATAAAAATCATCTCACTGTGTGTCAAAAGTGTCAACTATAATTACGGAGTAGTAAGGATGCTAACGGCCTATGCGTAGAACACCACCTTTCAGTGTGAATTCAGTGACGGATCAAACAGATAGAGATTAGTATTGTACATCATACAGAGGACCCTGAAAAGATTCTGGAGATGGTACAAGTGACAAGTGGATTGCTTCAGAGTGGCCCGTAAAACTAACACGCTCGTTAAATAAGAGAAGATATTACGATTTTAATCACTTAAAGCAATAAAGACAGTACTCAACAGCTCCGTCTTCTTTCCAGTGTAGAAGAGTCACTGAGCATTAATCTATTTCCAAGAAGTAGAAGCTCCAAATGAGCTTATCAGCGTAAGTTCCATACCGTAAAAAGTAAAACAATTTTTTTTATCGTACTAGTTCAATTAGGTCAATTGGACATCTGAACTTAGTATGTGGTATGTACACTGCAGATGTATATTCTAAAACTGGTCGAGCAAGAGCGGTATATAACCGGTTGATAACATAAGGGTTAGAGAAATCCATTGACTACTGATTTGGCTTTATTGGCACGTAATTCAATACGTAAAATGAATGTTAAATACGTAGGAGGCGGTAGAAAATATGGCCCGATCAGAACCATTTTTAACACCCTCATCTTTAGGCCAAAATTCAGTCAGTTCGTGAAATTATTTCGAAAATTATGTCCTCTAGGTTGAATAAAAGAAAATTGGACGGACAGAAGGACTCTTAAATCAAATCAGAAAGATATTTTGAATTGATCCGGTATAATAAGTCCTGCTAGGTATTGCATACATCCGCACGAACTTAATACACTCTTATTATTAACGAAATATTAATAAAAAAAAAAAAAGAAATAACAATAAATGTGGCAGGTGTCGGTCAAATTCAAGCAGAAGATATTACTCGAGCACTTAGCACTTAGGCCAGCATGTGTCGCGACCTTGATGACAACCCAAGATTCTTTAATAAAGCACGCCATCATTAAACTGTTTGTTTTGACAGATTGTCAACCATTTTTATTACTTGTTTTTGTTACATCTGTTCTTCCTTTTTTTTTTTTGCTTTTTAGTTTTTTCTTTTTTATTTTGTATTTAAGCAAAGACTACAGATATACAAGCAATTAAATGATTTTTGTGTTTATGAGTTGACGGAATTAATGTATTCTTTATATGATTATCGTTAAGATGTAACAGTGAAAAAATATTGTTAAGGAAGAAGATATTAACAAAAAAAAAAAAAAAAAAAAACAAATGCAAATATTTATACAAAAATTGTTTGTTGTCTGAAGATCAGGAAATTTTTTGCTTTGTGCATAAAACTTGAAAACAACAAAATAAAGTTATTAAAATTAATAATGAAAAACAAGCAGCGCACACTAGCAATATCTTAAGTACAACACGACGCCTATACGGCATAGATTTGGAATTTAAGATAAATTTGCTTTTACACGTGAATTCCTGAATTTATTTTTAGACTGACATATAAAATTGCATAAAATTTATATGGAGACCTAAGCATGTATGCGCGTAGGTATGCATGTATAATTGATGTGTAAATGTTGTCTTCAACTTAACCATTTACATGTACTTGTACAGAAAGCTTAATTTGTTGCCATTAGCTAAAACATGACATAGAGACAGACAGACAGATAGACAGACAGACATACAAGTAAAACATGTAGAAAAACAGAGAAAGAGAGTTAGACCAAGAAGAAGAGTAGAGAAGAGAATTAACCAGTTGGATCGGTGTAGCACCTCCGCGCTATGCACAAATCAATTATAAATTCATGCTAAAATGAAATGGTTTATGTAGATGTTTGGTAATAAAATTCCTTCCAAAAGTAAAGTGATATAAAAACGAAAACTTGTTTCTTTTTTTTTTTTCTTGTTGTCTTTTTCGGTTTTTTTTTTTTTTTTACTAAAAAAACAATTTTTGTTTTTTTATAGCATTTTATACCACAATGTTATTATCAAATCGTTAAAACCTTTATATAACCGATATAGCAAAAAGAAGAAAAACGAAAACAAGCCTCCTCCTTTTAAGAAACCCGCCGGCGGCTATAAACATAATATTGTTTTTCTTAAACTTAAGCATATGTCCACATATATACATGCATGCATGTCACTACCACTACGACTTCAATTACTTGCAATATTGTGAGCTAAGCCATTTATACTAACACTCGCAAACGTTAAATAATACTGGCGCCAGACATGAGTTGTTGAAGGAGTGCGCAAAGGCCGAAGAAAAAAATTAAAAAAATAAAAACTTTAATGCAAGAAAACAAACCACCATACACCATACGAATTCAAAAATTTTACCCCACACTATACCATAACCACCTACATTTTCATTTATTTAGCCGTCAAATATGCGTATAAAGGCATTTGCGAAACGTTTTGCTGTTGACATAAGTATTTATACAAAATCAATATTATCAGAAATACTTGCATATATAGATAGCACTCAGCATATAAATAAACAAATATTGAGGGTATCAGTAGTAATATGGTTTAAAGTATGTTTAAAGTATGTGAAGAACTAATGAGTTTCATGTTATTATGAAATGCGTTGGTGATATACTATGATGTTTATGCTATATATCTCCCACCTAAGGCAAGTGCCAAATTTTACACGTACCTAAGAAGGATGAATGCATGCTATTTTTTTTTATTTTGCTTCCAATAATCTCAAGTAGCTACTAACTTCCACTAACTTTCATTTAAATTTTACAGGCGGGTAGTTTTTCCTTTTCCCCACGCTGACAGTAAGTACCCTAACTGATATCAAACTGACGTTAACTTAAGGTCTTTGAACAAGACTACAAGGCTTCTCCCCCAGTCCCTAAGTTATCTGTACACTGCACAATACTCTATCGCGGCTCGTTCTTTTCTAATCGTACGTGGTCTTTCCTGTAGTACTTGATGTCTCCACTTTCAAGTCGAGTCTTCACAAACGCTGCTCCCTTTCTCCACATCCCTCTCTTCCTACAACCCTTCGCATGCAAGGGACATCCCCTGAATGGCTTGTCGTAAAATAAAATTTTATTTTTTAAACGAATATATCCAGTGAAATACACTTGCCTACTTTTTAACTAAGAAGAACGCTTTTCAATGCGATTTTTATCGCTCTTCTTTTCGCGGTTAGAAAATAAAAGTCAACCACCCAAGCATATTAGACGAATATGACGAAAAGATTTGGAGCTGAATTTCTTTTAAAAAAATCTCGAAGAACTAATGCATGCAATGTTAGCAGTAATGCAAAAATGCTGTGGCGTCCGCTTGCAACTCCCCTGAATAGTTTTTTACAAGCAGGTGCATAACGTTATTAGCTTTGCTTGGCAGAACGAGTTCAAAATGCAATACAGTGTGGTAATCGCGAAAAACTTCGTCTCAACACGTTCTACGTACAACTTACCTATGTCATGTGCACCATTTTCAGTACACGCCAACAGACCTCAGTGCTTCGTTGTTCAAATGAAACAATTAGAAGTTAACAATTAATTGTTGGTAACGCTATTTAATGCTACCCACTGGGCGTTACAGCTTTCGGACGTGTACCGAAAACAGTACATCGCAAGAAATTCAGTTTTGCGAATTTACTCATTCATTCATTCGTCTTTTGCTCGATTGCGGCGGGCCGTAATATTCAACGTTAAAATTTAAAATTTAGTTAAAGGGGCGTGAATCTTACTATTCGTAGCAGGAATAATTATCCTCGCGGACGTTGAGTATTCACTATTCAGCAGGAGCACAGCAGCGTGGTCGTAGTCAACAAATTATTTTACACAAAAAGAGCAGTGAGTGTGTAAAGCGGGAATAGCTATGCTGCTTAACAAGTTAAAGAATTCCTTATCACAAAACGGTTTACTTTAAAAACAAAGTTTGGAGCAGTTTTTGAAGCATATTCTCCACAATGGTGAAAAGTTTTTAAAAAAAAATATACATAAGAAAAAAGTTTGAAAAAGCCATTCAAGAAAATCCATCCAAAAATCTTTTTTCTTGTTGTTGTTCTTGTTGTCGACTTTACTTTTACGCTCCGTTAAAAACATCCGAAATAATAGAAATTGAAGATAAATCCCTGCAGTAGTATATTTGGTTAATTAAAACGTAAAAGAATTTTTTTTTTTTTTTTTAGTTTTAAAATTTTAAATTTGCTAAGTGTAATGTTAATGAAAAAAAGTTATATATTTTAGTAAAAAAAAATATTCAGCGGTAGGCAAAAGAAATTTATTTAATGGCTTACTCTTATGTTTTAAGAACTTTTGCTATTTTCCGATACAATCTCGTCCGCACTTTACTTTTCGCTGCTTTGGTGACATAACTTCAAAGTTTTTCTTGACAAATATTGAGTTAACTATACATAAACCTTTTAAAGAGAATCTCAACCTAATAAGTCTCGCTAAGTTGTCAGCTTGCAGACAACAAGATGGCCACTTAGCCTTGTCTCATAGAAAACAACAAGGATAATAAAAGTAGTGGAAGGGGGGAAAAAAAACGGGAAAAACAAATTTCGCACAGACTGCAGTTTTGTTTTGTTTTTTTTTTTTTCTTTTTCTCGACTTTGTATACACTGTTGGGAATGCATTTCACTTGACTTGACATGACGGAGAGTTGATTTTTGCCGGCCAACTGACTGCCTTGGCTCCATTTTGTCTATATACCATGAACTTTTGGCGGTCGTCAAACAAATGTCGCTCTGCAACATTTAATCTTTCTCAGGGACTTTAGTTTTTTCCTCTGGTTGGTGCTTGTTTTTTCATCTCTATCTTGCTATTTCTTTTACGTTCTTTTCTTCTCCTTTTCGCAATCACTATCTACGATAGACAAGCAATCTCAGTGATAAACTCACTTTGTAACTAATTTTTGTTCAACATGTGCATGAAAAACAATTTTAATTGACATCATTTTCAAAATAACAGCAATTTTTAATGATTGTAATGTGTTTAGTGTTTATTGGTATATTGCTTGGAGATGAAAACAAAAACAAAAAAAAAAAAAATGAAAAATATCATTCAGATGTGATAAATAAATTAAAAAAAAATAAAATAAAAAGTCAGATTTACTTAAAACAGATTCAATCGAACACAGTCGTTCGTACCCATCGTCAGATACCTGGATGAACGGGGTATAAAAAAAATGAAAAGTCAGATTTACTTAAAACAGGTTCAAGGCGAACACAGTCGTTCGTACCCATCGTCAGATACCTGGATGGACGGGGTATACACATATTTTGTTAATCCCTCTTTCAACATAACGAATAAAACTGGGATAGTGAATAGATTTTCTATTGTCTCCCTATTTCTTATCGTCTGTCCATTAGTTAGCCAACCATTTTCGGCTGTTTCGCAACTAATTGCTCTAATCGTCTACATAGAAAAGAGATTGTAGTTCTTGATAAACTCCTCACTAGCACAGCCATCGCTGGGAAGGGCAGGAATTTCAACGTCATGCAAAACTACTTTTTTAAGGATCTGGAAAGCGCCCTAAGCCTGTACTAGCAGAACTTGTCCAGCAATTGTTGGATTTAGGAAAACTTCTACATGAACGTAACACCATTGTGATGACGGTCCTATCCTTCTCCATACCATTCGTTCTTTTATAAATTTACAAAGTCGAAGGTGAAATCATCAGTTCCGTTAGCAGCACGCTTCTCAAAGAATGGCTATTTTTTATTGGATGACTATATTTTACAAAGATTCTCGCTAGTTTTTGATCAAACGCTTGATTAACCAACCATTAACTCTGACGATTTATTGAAACCTCTTTTAACGAGTTACAAATGACAAAAAAAAAAAAAAACAGATGAGTTTACTTTTTAATTTTGTTATTTCGTTTATTTTCATTTCTTTATTTTTCTTTTTTTAATCTTTTATTGTTGACCAAAACAATCAATGTTAAGGTTGTGGTGCCACTCCAGTTATTATTTTCAAAAGTTTTGCTTCTCTGCTAAAGGCCGCACACATACACACATGTACAACGTAAATTCAATTATTTATTGTCTGGTGTTTTAATGATTTTATAAATCATTAATTTTTTTTTTTTTTTGCATTACTGTTAAGCGATTTTTTTTTTTAAAGCTCATAGGATCCTTTTCAATTAATTCTCTATAAAATCTCAACA
>CCAG010000193.1:0-17545 GCA_001077435.1 Glossina morsitans morsitans | reverse complement strand
TTTTTTTTTCTTTTTCTCGACTTTGTATACACTGTTGGGAATGCATTTCACTTGACTTGACATGACGGAGAGTTGATTTTTGCCGGCCAACTGACTGCCTTGGCTCCATTTTGTCTATATACCATGAACTTTTGGCGGTCGTCAAACAAATGTCGCTCTGCAACATTTAATCTTTCTCAGGGACTTTAGTTTTTTCCTCTGGTTGGTGCTTGTTTTTTCATCTCTATCTTGCTATTTCTTTTACGTTCTTTTCCTCTCCTTTTCGCAATCACTATCTACGATAGACAAGCAATCTCAGTGATAAACTCACTTTGTAACTAATTTTTGCTCAACATGTGCATGAAAAACAATTTTAATTGACATCATTTTCAAAATAACAGCAATTTTTAATGATTGTAATGTGTTTAGTGTTTATTGGTATATTGCTTGGAGATGAAAAAAAAAAAAAAAATGAAAAACATCATTCAGATGTGATAAATAAATTTAAAAAAAAAAAATAAAATAAAAAGTCAGATTTACTTAAAACAGGTTCAAGGCGAACACAGTCGTTCGTACCCATCGTCAGATACCTGGATGGACAGGGTATACACATATTCTGTTAATCTCTCTTTCAACATAATGAATAAAACTGGGATAGTGAATAAATTTTCTATTGTCTCCCTATTTCCTATCGTCTGTCTATTAGTTAGCCAACCATTTTCGCCTGCTTCTCAACTAATTGCTCTACACGCTCTATGCTCTACATAGAAAAGAGATTGTAGTTCTTGATAAACTCCTCACTATCACAGCCATCGCTGGGAAGGGCAGGAATTTCAACGTCATGCAAAACTACTTTTATAAGGATCTGGAAAGCGCCCTAAGCCTGTACTAGCAGAACTTGTCCAGCAATTGTTGGATTTAGGAAAACTTCTACATGAACGTAACACCATTGTGATGACGGTCCTATCCTTCTCCATACCATTCGTTCTTTTATAAATTTACAAAGTCGAAGGTGAAATCATCAGTTCCATTAGCAGCACGCTTCTCAAAGGATGGCTATTTTTTATTGGATGACTATATTTTACAAAGATTCTCGTTAGTTTTTGATCAAACGCTTGATTAACCAACCATTAACTCTGACGATTTATTGAAACCTCTTTTAACGAGTTACAAATGACAAAAAAAAAAAAAAACAGATGAGTTTACTTTTTAATTTTGTTATTTCGTTTATTTTCATTTCTTTATTTTTCTTTTTTTAATCTTTTATTGTTGACCAAAACAATCAATGTTAAGGTTGTGGTGCCACTCCAGTTATTATTTTCAAAAGTTTTGCTTCTCTGCTAAAGGCCGCACACATACACACATGTACAACGTAAATTCAATTATTTATTGTCTGGTGTTTTAATGATTTTATAAATCATTAATTTTTTTTTTTTTTTGCATTACTGTTAAGCGATTTTTTTTTTTAAAGCTCATAGGATCCTTTTCAATTAATTCTCTATAAAATCTCAACAACAAACAATTTACATTTAATTCATGACTATAAAATAATAATGAATAATTGCTAGGCAGACTGTAAAATCTCCTATTTGTTTTTAACGGACGCACACATACATACACACACACACACACACACCGGCATTGCATAACAAATGTCTTTGGAAAAATGATTTTTCTTTCTTTGTGAAAATTTTAGAAAGTTGTTGCCTGTGTGTGCAAGCAAGTTGTTTTTTTTTTTTTTTTTTTTTAGAAAACATTAAACATATGTTTCACTTTTCTTTCTCAAAAATATTATTGATTTAATGTAATGCACGACGTAATAATTTCAAAAAAATATATTTTTAAATCAAAAGGTTAAGTGTTTACAAAAACAAAAAGCAACAACTTTAACCTTGAAAAACAGGAATAAAACTTTAATGGCTATATTTTATATTCACCTTCGAAACAAGGGGTTATGTTAAGTTTTAGTATACAGTTTGCCAGAGACCCGTCGAAACACGAATAGTGTTTCATCAAATTAGTTATCTATAGCAGTTATGTCCAATCGTTAGCGCTGCCGTATTTTCAGATTTTGCAACCTCGCGAAGTCTATCCTATAGTGTTAAGTCAGAGAGAAATACCTGAGCTTCATGTAACACTGACGCGGTGCTACATTAGCCCTTTGCACGGTCTTGTGTTTCTTCTCAGGCTTTAAGATGTATCATAGATTGATCTCGAAAATATAAATCACTGCTAACATTGCAAAAATGCATTTTTATTTACAATCCGGATCCACGTTACTCTCTTTATATCTTTTTAGAATTTGGGAGCTCGCAAACATTTATCTACGCAGCCAAAACACCTTGTATCCCCGATATATGCCGTGTTGTTGAGTAACGCGGTCAACTTTGTCGAATTAGTCACGTCCGGCCGTCCGTGCTTAGCTCTGAATATGAATTTATCTACAAGTCTACAACCGATTGCCGCAATCTGAAAGTGCGCCTAGGATGAGCATCAGATCTTAAATCGATTTAGCAATGTCCGTTTGACCCCCTTTCGCCCAATATTTCTACCTTAAACTAGCTTCAAAAGTAATTTCGTTAATGAGTTGGAACGGCCTTAGTCTCGAGTACTCAACAAAGCTAATATCCGATGAAATTTCTGCATACTCAACAACTAGTTTAATGTATCCCTTGGATGTGAGCTGAATGAATGAATTTAATTATTTTGTGTGACAATTTTTAAATATATATTTCATTAAATTTTTTTCAGGGATAATTTTGCACATAGCTAAAGCGTTAAGTTCTTATTAAAGCATTAATAGTTGCCGTCTAGTGTTGTTATTGGTTAAACATAGTTTCTCTTATGTTAACTGTGCACAATATTTCCAAAGTTCGCGATTTATTGTTGCTTATTGTCTTTCCTGGTTAACAAGAGTTAGTCGAGTCGCTTCTCGGCAGTAGTGAAACTAAATTTATTTTAAAAATCTCACATTTGACTCCCGCACATATAAGCTGAACATTTGCGTAAACATATAGTCAGCGTATATTAGTTTAGGCAATCGCTTATCCGATTATTATAATATGGTTTTTGCTCTCATGCGCAGTACACCTAATTCTCTTTTTACACGATAGATACGTTCCCAAAAAATTCGTGTAAAAAAAAATTCGTGTAAAAAGAGAATTAGGTGTAAACAATATTAAAAAGTTCTTGTTAGAGTTCACTTAATTTATTTCGTGCTTACCCATTTTAATTCATTAAATAAATTTGATAAAAAATAACTTCTACTTTGGAAAAAGGGAATTATATCTGAAATTCATAAATATAAAATCGTGTTAAAACAAAATAATTCGTGTAACAAAAGAAATTTGTTTTCTTTTGAACTTGTGTTAAATCAAATTCGTGTAAAAAGAGAATTAGGTGTATATCCAAATTTCATATGCATATTTCGGCGTCTACTGAATGTAACTACATTTGTACTTGCTGCTTTTTTTTTTTTTTTATATATATTTTTATAGAAATTTTTTGTTCAACATTTTCTCTAACTTGACCTCGACATTGGCATTTATTTTTGCCTTTTTGTTTAATTATTTATTTCATATTATTATTAATATTATACAACTTCTCTCTCTGTGGTTTGTAAATATTTCTTAAATAATGTTGTTTTCTCTATTTTTAGGTTACACATCGTACTACTGGACAAGTTATGGTTTTAAAAATGAATCAACTGCGAGCAAATCGACCAAATATGTTACGAGAAGTGCAACTTCTAAATAAATTATCGCATCCAAATATATTAAGGTAAACAAGTGAAATTTATTTAATTAATTAAATTACTATGACAAGACTAAATATAGATATTTTGTATGCGTCATAAAGTAAATAAGTACAAAAATTACTCACTTTTTAAAGCAATTCGTTAAACTTTATAAAATCAGTTTATTACGCAATTCACTTTTCAATTACCGCATAAAGTGTAAAGATATATTTTGACTTTATATCCTCTTAAATTGTGACTTATAAGATGATCATTTAATTTTCAATCATTGTGTCATAACATAGTTCCAAGTAATGCGTAGGTCAATAATTCCCGAGACTAAATAAGAAAATATTTTTTTTTTTTTTTTTTAACATAATTCGTTTCATCAATGTGGTTTTCTTCAGTAGTGACATTGTCAGGTCAATCCTTTTTGTTTACAATTTCGATGCCTTTTCTATACAACGATTTTTCAAAAGAATCAAATTGCGTTCCACTTTTCACAATCACCTCATTACGTGATCTTTTCCCCTAGAGAATGCTTTTGAGGTTTGCAGGCAAATAATGGTCGTGGTAAACTATGTTTGGAATTTGAAATTTACTTCGCGTCATTTTACAATCGCAACCATGCGAGTTGCCGTAAGGTGCTTTTGTAAACGCTACACCCAATTGGAAAACCACTTTCTCTCGTATTGCGATTTGATATCTTCACGACATCAGCCATATCTTGCAAGTTCATTTTTCGACTATCGAAAATCAACTTTTTTTGTTGTTTCTTAGATTCTTGGTGTGACCATCTCTTCGGGGCGTACATTGCTTTCAGCATCACCGGTGTCTTCTCTGTGCTTTATAAAACCAACTTATTGTCGAAAAATTGTTTTTCTCTGCAGAAGAGTGTAGCCGTAGTATTGCTCAATTTCACACTAAGTTTGGACGACATTTTTTCGTAACAAAACCAATGTCTGCTCAACACACGAAATGTGAATTTTTCCATTGTCTTCAAAACAACAATTGTACCATCAATGAAATCACTGTAAGCCATAAACAAATGATCAAAATATATAAAATCTCGACACGAGTGGTCTAACGGTTAGTACTTTGCTAGAATCAACGTCTATGTTTCTAAGCGGTTTACTACCGTTTGTTTAATTGATCTCAAAAGGGGATTTAACTCAGTAGCGTTTTCTCTTAGTCTTAACTGATTGTTTATTATTAGATTTAGATTTCGAATACAATTCCCTATTTCCCCAAATCCCCGATTGCATATCGAATAATGAGGTTATAACTAGGTTAGACAGTGGTAATAGTAGTAGTAGTAGTAGTAGTAGTAGTAATTGTAATTGTCATATTTTAGACCTTCGATAGTCCATATCTTTCGTGCTCTCTTTATTCATTCAATTGGTACTTATGTGCGCAGATCAAATTATAAGACCATTTAAACCTGATATGTGAACACCGACATTGTAGCTTTATTTTACCATTAATTATTACGCTTGGTAGTTTTTTTCTAGTCGGCCGCGAATTTTTAAAGGAAATTGGTTGTTTTATTGTCGAGGGTATACAAAACATGAAAAAAATTATAGTATTAGGTGTTTGCAAAAATCTTGATCACTTTTCACTTGAACAAGACATTGTTTGTTTGCTTTAGCTGCGATCCATCTACCGACTCATTTTCGCACTTATTCAACTTTGCGAACCCGCGTGCCATCCAAGCCATGCTGCATCGATCTGAACCAAGTGGTAATTAGGAAGGGCTGGGTGTGACAGAACTTCCCATTCGAACGACAACAGTGTCTGTGAATGTAAAGTGTAGAATGATAGGAATAAATGCATTTATCGTTGCATCCAGAAAACAATTGATCATATTATCAATATAAACTACGTTTTCACACTAAAAACTTATCCTTAGAAAAACTTACTCTAAAAAGTAATTAAGAAAAACCTTGTTTCATTTGTCAAAATAATTTTCTATAGCGTTCGGCCTTGGGCCAAACCACCCGGTACACAATGTTATTAAGTATCTCAACAATTTCGAATTGTGGTTTAAAGACAAGACACACAAGCGGTCAGACAAACGGGCAGACAGATAGACAAGCTAAGGTCGATTGCGCACATCCACACAAACCTAATATAGTGTTGCGCCAGAAGTGGTGTGGGATACAAAAAGAAAATCAGCGCACTCGAATAAATTTTGAGTATTTTGAATGCAGTTAATAGATCGTTAAATGGAATGGGGGGCAGAGAATAGCCTTTTCATGCTTCTAATTTCTTTAAGACGTAAGATTCAGTACACCATCTCTAGGTGTCACAACCGTGATAAACCATTTATTTTGCACATCGCATTATTCTTGTAAGAGTAATTTAATCAACTGACCAGGAGTGCTTTCTTCTTCTTTTATTTATTTATTTATTTATGTTTTTTTTCTTTTTTGTTAAAAAAAGCCCTAGAAAAATTCAATCAGGGTCAAAGTCAATCAATCAAGAATATCAATCAATGGATTTTTTTACGCATGCACTTGGCAGCGATGATAACCTTATACGAATAAACAAGGTCTCCTTACTTTAATTGTCTGAAAAAAGCAAATTACTTAAAATAAAAATAAAAAAAAAATCGTAGGGGTGTTTAAATCGTTTAATTTGAAACGCTGCCGCCCCTATTGACTTTGATATAATTTAATTAGAATTTAAGTGATCAAGAAGCAATAACAAAAGACAACAATTTATGAAGTCAGTTATTTAATTTGCATATTGCCACGTTTGGCTGGCACTAAAACAATCCAATATAATTACAATAATTTACACATATATATGCACATGTGCTTGCATTTGTTGTCTATTGTCACCTAATTGAACGTATACGTCTATATTTGTCATAAATACTTTACGCTAAATTTTTCACACATAGCTAGCTAGCTTCGCATGACGTGTCATAAAAATTTCATAAATTTGTTGAGTGCTTTGTAACCAAAGATATCAAAGATGATTCTATATGAAGAGTGTGTTCTTTATCATTAATAAAAGCTATGTCTAAGTAATCCATCTGAAGAATTGAAACGTTCGTCTCGTTCTCGTTTGATTGATTCAGGAAGCTTCCAGAAGTAACGGTTCAATTATACATAATCGAGGCTTCTAAGATAAGTTAAGATAAGTTGCACTTGGATGCTTTATTTGGGTACTCCTTAAAAATGGGTAAAACAAAGTCTACCTACACCTTACATAATTATACATAGCTTGTTAACTTTTATTGAAAAGACAAAAACAATGACATAATAAAGCGATGAATCACTCCACAATGGCGAGAGGGAGCAAAAAAACAACAACAACAAAAAAAAAACCAGCAGATTTTTGAAATCGCTAGAATACATTGGCGATAATTACATTTGTAGGAAATCATGCATCTATATATATATGTATAAATGTAGAATATGTATATGAGGGCATATGAGAACGGCACTGACCTATAATAACAAATGTCATAAAATAGAAAGAGTTTGTGTTATGTCATTGTTGTTTACATTTAAAATAACAAATACATAATATCCGATTGAGGTCGAAATTTGTGATACGTATCACCCCACCCAAAAATATAATTTTATAAATACAAACATGTGCGAGAAACAAAATTTATGGATACGCAAACTAGAAATAATAAAACTTTTATTACTCTACAAAGAGCGAGCTAGTGAATCGTCCTTCCTGTTATTATCGATTGTTAAGTTATTGTGGGTCAATGCCTAATATAATGACAAAATGTTACCGCTTTATTAACTTTTTTTAAATTGTGTGTATGATTCAGGTAGAGCCACTTTAGCAGAAGTTTTATTCTAAATTTCAAATAGAGAAAATTATAGCGATCGCGATCACTGCAGATTCTTGGATCTTATAAAAGGGATCTAATTTAGATCGAAAAGGAATAGCTTCTTGTTCGCCTACTTACTTTGCTAAGGGACCGTTGCACAGGTTCCCACGTCTTGGAAGGCCTTGTATATGAATAATCTGCTATGAAAAATACTTCTTCTCTTTGTATTTTTGCTTCTTGTCATCTTTCACGAAATAATTTAGAAATTTTTTTGGTTAGGAAAGATTATTGATAGCGAAGAACAAAAAGGAGGGTATAGTGTTTATCAACTCGGAAACGAAACCTTTGGAATCATGAGAAACATCATTCATGGCAGGTAAGTAGGTTTGAGCAGTGCGTTTAAGAACAACGAGTCGCTGTATATCTTAACGTCATGCTTATGGCAAACACTCAGTGAATCCGCTTGAAATGCGAGACTTTTGCTCTAAACCGATTTAACCCATGTTGTAGGGAAATAATTCCAAAAATACTATGTCTAAGAATTTGTATCGATATTTCTCAGACGAAATATTAAGTGAATTTTTCATCATTTTTTAAAAATTTATGGATGCTAACGATTTGTCCGCAAAAAGCTAAACACTTCCTTCCCATAATCAATAATAGAATGCTGTGATTAGAAGATAGTAACAATTCCATGCAAATATTTTCTGTAGTTAGCGAGATAAATATCCTTACTTCCATCTAAAGAAGTGACTTCTACGGTTCTGCTTCTCTTCAATCGAATCAAAACGACGTCTCGCAAGTGGTTTATGGTGTAACGTCCTAACGTATAAATGTATAGGGGATTTCCCTTGGTCGGTTTTGTCTGGCTTATTGGCTGTTCACAATAACGGAATTCCTTTCTCTTTTCATAATTCGCCGCTCACCTACTAGCACTATTTCGAGAGAGAATTATGAAAAGAGAACAAAGTCCGAAGTCCGTCTTTATAGCATAAGAGTAGGTTTTGGCAATGATATTATCTTAAAGAGGAGAATGAAAAAGGAGATCAACGGGAGTAGACGGAGTGTTCAGAGTGTGACTTAATGTAAAATTGACAAAATATTTATCAGAAATTAAATTTTATTATATTAACTTAACTTGTAAATAAAGTGGTACAAGTTAGTTGAGGGAATAAGCTGCGACTAAAAACGATTTTACATATGCTTTTTAAAAATTTTAAACATTAGAAAGAAAGAATGAAAGAAAAGTTTGTGAAGAGTTGACATTAAAACACAAGTGAAAACACATTATTGGAAAGTAAAACTTAAGTCTGAGTAAAAACGTATCATTAAAACTGGAAATTAACGCTCACATTCAACTAAACAAACGTTCTTACCAAAAAAATTAAAACGTAGTCCTACTAAAAATGTACTATTAAAAGTTTCTTATGTTGAAACTTAAACCTGCAATTATTGGTGTCGATGAAGAGGCTTAATCCGAAAGAAAACAAACGAAAGCATTTATAAAATGCAAGGAACCACAAGATTGCATCAATTGGCAACGAAAAGCAATACGAGTCGGCATTATTAAGGGAAAGGAACGAGGGGTAGAGGACCACAGCAAGTAAGAAGTAAATCACATTAGTTTTAAGAAGTAGTAATAGAAGAAGAAAAGGAAAAACATGACAAATATGATGAACTAAGTGTATAATAGGTTTCGCGACGATGAAGTGTAAGTGTTTGTGTGTCTGTGCGTAGGAATGTAACCATAGACAATGACTTAACGTACTAACAGATATACAGGTACAGAGCAGCGGACAAAAGGACGGACGGTTACCATTTCTATAAATACAAATTTTCTCTTATTTGTTGTGAGTGTAACTGGGTTATCAAGACGGTACAAATAAAACCCAAGCTCTAGCTTCACACCATCACAATGGAAATTTTGAGAACGGCTGAAAGTGAAATGACGTGTGTGTATGAATCCTAGTTGATTTTGCTTGCGATTCTCAGGTGCTATATGAACTTTATTTATAGAGTTACTAGGATAAGAAAGGCAGGGAAAACGCGGTTTTCTCTTCTTCTTTGTCAAATTCTCAATATTTTCAGTATCTAAATAAGTATCAAAATACTGCGTTTGTTTGTTGATCGAATGTTTGGGATTTTCGATCATCTTTTCATGTGGATTTATAACATATATAAATGTAATAAATATGTTTATATATACGTATAGGAAGTGTTATTGTACGATCAATAGCGAGTTTTTTAGGCTTTTCAACGGCATGTAACGACATAAATGTTGCTAAATTTAAAAAAAAAAAAAAAAAAAAAAATTGAGCAAATCCGCAATTATTATAAAACGGTTTACACACATATATAAGATCCACAAAAAAAAAAAAACAAAATGAGCGCACGATCGCTGGTAATTATTTATTTACTATTACTGTTATTATTGTTGTTGGTGCTTGGTAAAAAGATATTGGAATGTTGTGCTTTATGTTTACTTATCATATATTCTATGTACAGCGAAGCGAAGACTAAATGAAGTAAATTAACTGCGGAGTGCACGCCTTGTCTGTCTGATGATCTGTAATGCTTTTGGCGCGCATTCAATTATTTAGTTAAGAGATCATTTAACGTCACTCTTGTTGGTGTGCTTTATGTTTTAACATAAAAACCGTAATTAAGTCCACTACTAAATATGGTTTAAAGACATTAACAATAAATTATTTAGTTATTTAATGGTTTTTGTTTGCGAAACCAACAAAAAAAAAAAAGAAAGAATTTATAAGCGTCTGCTTAAGGTTATAATTAAATATATATTTTTATGATAGTGGCTCACCCACTCCTACAATATTTGAAAAATATTTTAATAGCTTTCAGTTAAAGTTTCTTTTTTTTTTTTTTTTGTTTTTACATGAGCGCATTATTATAGGAAGAAAAATGTGTACATTTTTTCTTTGCAATAAAATATTGCCATTATTAAATATAAAAAGAGCAAATGTTATAGAAAACAAAAAAAAAAAAAAAACTTGTTTCTTTAATTTCATTTGAAAAGTGCTTGAGAATATATTTAGTGGCAATCTTCACTTTTCAATTCCTGGAATTTTAATTTACTGCTTTAACTATTCTAAGAAATCGAACTATTTCTCAAAGGGAAAATTATTGGAACCGGTTCTATAGGATTTGTTAGCGTAGACATAAGCAAACACATTCATCAAATTTTATGTCGTACAAAATGGTCCCCTTTTGAAAAAAAAAAAACGCACAGGAAACATTTCTTTCTCTAAATTTATTTATTTTTTTTTTTTTACTTTTTATAAAAACTAATGTAGCCTTGAGCGTACAACGATAGTGACTTATTCAACAAACATTACATTGTCACATCGTAGCACATCAAATGCTGCATAAAATGTATTTCCTTCCCAGTTGTCATCTGTAAACGTAACTACAATTTTTATATGATATCATCATATGTTACACCTTACAACTCCAAGACCATTAATTAACAATAAGTGCATTGGATTGTATTGAAGGAAAACGTTGTCTTTTGCGGGTTGTGATGTGAATAAAAAATCATTGAGAATTGAGAATAGAACAGTGTAATAGTTTTCCTCACATTTTTAACTCGCATTCGTTATTAAATTTTCAATATATCGTCAGCTTAGTTCATCTTCTCATATAAATTGAATAAACTGCTGTTTAGTTCACTGTTAAGATGGGGTATTAGAGGCAACATGACTGATCCAGCCGAATGCAGGTCCATTCTTAGATCAGTGAATTCGTTTGTAGCTCGATATCGTTTACGCTCATAGATAAGAGAGTGAAAAAAATTACAATTTTCTAGTCTGCTGGACAGCATTTAAAATTGCTTTCGAATCTTTCCATTTTGAATGTATCGTTCGCCATATTCGTCAAGTTTCCCGGGAATATAATTCTCTTGACAATTTTTATTTTGCAAAAAAGGAACTTTTAAAGTAAATTAGCGAAAAAAAGTGTGAGATTAAGGAATGCGGCCATTAAGTAGCCAATGGCCTTTGTCAGAACATTGAAGATTATGCTGCAAATTAGAAAATTGCAACGCCCATGCGCAATCTTCAGTAAATGTCTGCAGGAAATCCAAGGCAATGCTATCGATAAATTTTCTTATGCTATTTGCCAGATTCATAGAGAGGACTACAGAAGATCCCGCAAAATATATAAAATCTTAATAGCGTTTATATCAGAGATTTGTTTAGCTATGTCTGTGCATTTGCCCATACGTTTGTTGAATTAAGAAAATAGCGAAAATTAGTGCAAAGTTTCGAAGTTTCATAAATACACATTTTTGAACAAGATCTACATTTCACGTTTTAAGATAAATGAAATCCTTTTATATACTTTAGTGTAGCATTTCAAAATAATCGGAGGGAAAAGGATGAGAAGTTTTTAGTCAATAACATCGTAGCTTGGCATACAGATATAAGATGCCTACTGACGAGTCTCAATAGTACTAATTCTTCCTACAAATTACGGTTGTGTTGACGTGACCCGAAACACGAAGTTTAGAATTTTCCATCATTTTATGAAGTAGTAGCGATATCAACATGTCGTGCCACGAATTTGTTGAGTGATGTGTTATCTCCTTCAAGAATCTACAAGTTAACATCTTGTTATTTTCTTCCAATATTTATTAATGCTATTTAGAAAGACCACCTCTTCGATCTGTTTATAAACTTATAATCAAAGATATATGTATTCTATGCTGTTGCCTATTAAAAAGTCAGATATTATTATTATTATTATTATTATTATTATAAGTATAGCCAGAGAATAAATTCTCAGACTAAAGTGTTAAAGAACTAGCATCTAAGGCTATCTATCGGCTCTATTAAAAACTCTACCGCATTTGAACCCACGAACATTGAATTGCTAGTCGAGACACTTCCCTACTCGGCGACTCAGGCCGATCTAAAAATTAGATAAAAAATTAGGAATAAAATAAAAGGCTGTTTAATTAGACTCATGCAGGTTTCAAATCTTAGTGAAAGCCGACGGAAAGAGAATAATTAAAAATTTGGCTACATTTCTTTTCATATTCCGAGAAGTTCAGCAAACTTTTAAAAAAGATCGACGGCGTTTATTGAGTAACCTAGTTCTTAGTCCAAGTGTTGACCAAGAAATCGATAGTTCCAAAATTATTGGAGGTCAACGTAAAATTTAATTTTAATATTTATTGGACTCATGTAAAAGTTCGATTTACAAATCAATAAATCAATCCTTCGATAAGGGACTTTCTAAGACCTGTACAGATCTGCTTGTGAAGGTATTTTCTTTTTTTCATGTTTTTAATGACAAATGAAACTTGTTTTTATCCAACTAACTCCCTTTATTCTGCCTAATATTTGATTTGGAGTATTCTTCTTGTTATTTAACCGAAAATCATTTACAACATTTAAGTTTTTTAATGTCTTTTTTTTTTTAATAATTGTTGTTCACTTCGTAACTTGTTGAAGTTCAAGTTTAGTCTAATGATAGCGTGAATTGCATGCATGCAAGATATATACAAGAAGGTTTTATAGAGGCACACAGTGCAAACTGTGTTCATATATATACATATATATATACAAATATATATCTACGATTATAATTATAATCTGTCGCATTTTTTATTTTTGAAGTAAAAAAAAAAAAAACAATGCCCTCTTGCTAGCAGAGGAACGTACAATTCAATGGCTTCGTTGTTGTTGCTCGATGTTTGTTGTTAACGGCGTTTGGCTGTTATTGTTGGCACTTGACGCTGCCGAAAAGGTCAAGTTCATGACTATGCAATAGCTATGCAATAGCATTTACGTACGTGTTAGTTAACTTGTTTCTTTATACAAAGCAACAATAAAAAGTTAAGCCCAATAAACTTGCTACATACATGTCGTATTATTTTATTACAAACAATGTAGTGTTGTTGATGTTGAGTTTTCTCTGTTTTTACTTGAGAAGTAATGTTCAAATATAACCGTATATGATATAAAAAAAAAGACATGTATATAAAAATAGCTTAACAATCAATGCAATGTATTGCATTTTAGTGAAGGTTAGGCAGTGTCTCGGTTAGTTTGCCTGGTTCACCAGGTGTATAGCACATGTATAAACGTAAGCCGCTTTTGCTGCTGCTGCTGCTGCTGCTGCTATCTAACCGTTCATTGGGGAAGTTAGCGAAGTTTTCCCAAAGCTTTGTCTATGCGCAATAAAGGGGCCTTGTATCGGTATTCTTCCCTCTCGGAAGTTACCGTATAAACAAGTGTTTTTCATACTGCATTAGATGTATGAGAATGTGTTACTTGTGGCGTTATATAATTGCTCTGGTTTGGTCGTTTGGTTAGTTTTATGAACATTGCATTGCGACACATACATAAAATATGTTTATGTGGTTTATAAATAATCACCGGTTACCACCAACCAGTATTTGCAATATCACGTGAGTTTTGTGTTTGACTTAACGTTATCGCAAATTTATCGACATCCCAATGCTACCATATTAAAGTCCAAAAGAAAATTTTAGCTCACGCAAATTTTTTATGTATACTTTAACGAAAAGAAGAAGAAAGAAACTTGAAATGCCCTAAAAGTTTCCCATAGAAGAGGAAAAACCCGTGTAGAGAAGTTTTTTTTTTTTTTTGCTTTCCTGTAAAGATAGCTTCACTGAAAGATCAAGTTCAGTAACAACCGTAATTATTGGCATATCAGTCTAACGTAATAGTTTTCATTTTATGCACCAGCTTTTGCTTGCTTTCTTACACTTTATTTCTCCGTTAGATTGCGTAGGGGTTAGTTAATCTAAACCATTACAATCCGTAAAGTTGATAAAACTCAGGCAAGCTATTGTTGCACGTTGCTTTATGTTGTAAGTTTACGCCCACCATTATTCACCAGCAACTCAATGCTTGTGCGCCATAAACACACAACTTAAGACATTCCAGCCTAAAGCCACAAATATCAAGAAAAAAAAAAAAAGGTGATAGCAGATAATTTTCTTGTTAAAAAATTGTTCGTTCCCTCACTCACTCAGTCAGTCTAACGAATTTAAATCATTTTATAAAAGTCGGGACATAAAGATTAAATTTTGGTAAATCTCTTAAAAACAAAAAAATCATTTTATATTTAAATATTATTCGTTGGAATTATAAAAAGAAAAATATTGCAGTTTTTTTTCGCTTAACAAACTTTCTACACCTGTTTTATAAAATATATATGAAAATTCCAATCATTTTTCATAACATATCGAAATTGTAAACTGAGAAAAATAAATGATTCTTAATGCATTCATTCGTTTAAAATATTTTCGGTATTTATGTAATTGCACTGAAATGGAACACCCATCCCACTTGGCTTGGCTTTTCTAATGTCGAGTGCAAAGCACACATATGTTACAAAATTGTTTCAACAGACTCTTAGTTATAAGAAGCATATTCCATTTATCATGCCTTTTAGCTAATGCTTTACAGAAACTGTAAAAAGAATTTTGAACATTAAACCGTCCTTTCTATCTCTCGGTTCAAATATTTCATTTCCAATCTATGCACCCAATCGCCTAACAATTCGGTAAAGGGAAGTAAGATGTGCCACTTCTGCAGATATAAAACATTCCATTTTGAAAAAGGTAAAGAATTTTCCTCAAGGAAAGTAAAACATTTAACTTTTAATATACAAAGAGGTCAAAAAATTGAGATTCATATTTAAAATACAAAGTTTTTTCTCATCGAAGTGGTTCTTATATCCATTTTCCGGAACAACTACAAAGCAAGTTAATATCGCTGACAATTAAACGGAATGAACTTGAGTGTAAAGTTTTTTGCTGTAAAACTTAAGATTAATTGTTAAGCTTTGATTGGCGAGGTTATCAGTACCTTTGATTTTGTTAATATGAGTTTCACCTTAACATTGCGAAAAGTGCTCTGTTTGCCTTTTTCCATTCTTATATTCACAGCGCTTTCGCTACACTATTTCTTTTCTCAAATCAATCCTTTAGCAGATATTCGCGAAATGTTTTCAAAGCTTTTTAAACGAATATATATATATATATATATATATATATATATAATAAATATATATGATATGACTGTCAAAAACCATTCAAACTGAAGTTATATTTTTCCATAGCTTGCGTACTTCTGGTAATAATAATCATCATTGGAAACGCCTATCCAAAAGCAGAAATATTTTTTATTTATTTTAATAACGATGGTGTCGTGGTAAGTGGCAACGCAATTAAGTGGTATTTGGAGAAAATTTTTTTAATTCGAAAGACATTTCCGCTTAACCATAACGGGTGTACACAATAGCTGCATTAATCTATCCAAAGGTCAAATAAGATCAATATAGTGATGCAAACTTGGCGAACCAATAATAACGGCGATGGGGATTACTATTAATTGGAGTCACATTTAGGGGTGTAGCAAGGTGTGGTTATGGTTTATACCAACTAAATGAAATTAACAGCAACAAACAACAATTGATGCAATTGGGACAAGAAACGGGCGCTACTTGTTTCTTCGGTAGCGAAATTTGACTCCATACAGTAAATGGCGTCCAGAAAACGTTAGCAGTGCTAACCTGAAACATGCTATCTATCTTCTTGTAATCAACAGCCATTCTTACTTCTCGGACTGTTCTGTGTCTGTTCGAGCGGGATTTCCGTTTCGACGACAACACTCAAAAAGTGGATCGTTGTACGCAGAAGCTTGCTTAAAAGGCCAGTTTTCTTTCCCGCGCAGAATTTGTATTTATCCTGGATGGTAGGGAAGCAGAGTTTATTGATGGAAAATACCTGTAATAAGTTAACTATAATATATTGTCGATCACAAAAAAAAAAAAACTGGAACACCTAATGTCGACGAATTGACTTTTCAATAGGTTAACACTTTTCGGGGCTATCTAATATGTTGAGTTGTCTCTTGTCCGTACTAAATCTATCTATGGCTGCAAATGCTTTCTTAGTTTGGATAAATAAAGGCCTCTTCGTCATTTGTAACTTGAAACCGCTCGGCCAGAAATGCGTTATATCGTTGAGAATCCGAAGTGATTGTGTGGTGGCCATCCGCTTTCAGTTGGATTTAATTATAGTGCTATTTTAAAGGTAGGAAGTTTTCTAGTATTCACACCAAGCTTGTCTGGAATTGCGCGTTGCCTTGGCAAAGTCGTGTAATCGACAATCTTGGGTCATCACCACCAGCACTTTCGCACCCGACCACAAATACTCCCTATGCTCTTTGTATTAATGCTTCTTCTTAGCACGCAACATTAAACGTCTACTCGAATCTTTTTCAATTAGCTGCACAAGGAGGTCATTTAACAACTGTATATAGACGCCAAGGCGCCTAATTTTGATTTAAAAAAAAAAAAACAAATTAAAGTAAGGCAGGTGCGTGCCGTTGCAACGCAGATTTCTTCATGTTTAAATGATTGACTTTGACAAGTTGAAATGTCACCACATAACCGCAAAAGTAAAAAATGATAATCGGGCCAATGTTTGGAAAATAGAATTCTATTGTTAGGTATTTTTCTATTTATGTAAGCAAATAGCATTTTCTCTCTGTATTTGTATTTCTCATACGCAAGGTTTACCCTACAAAATGCGTCGACTCCTCCCACTTTCCCTTATAATTTATACAGAACAGAAAAAAAAAAAAAAGCTTAAATGAATTGCGTTTTTCTGCCTAATAAAAATTATGCATTTAGGGAGGTGGTGGGTATTTGAGATTCTCTCTAATTCGAACAAAATTTCTTTTGTTTTGTTTTCTTTTTTTTTTTTTTCGTATTTTTCACTATTTTGTTATATTCGAGTTTATTTTTGTACAACTGGGTTAATAGTGCGAGAGCGTATGACACTAATAGCTTCATTTGTTTGTTGGTAGATTTCTGGTTTTTGTTACAAATTATGGATGTCTGTGTTGTTACTGTTGTATTTGTGTTTTTTGGAAATGATTTTTTTTTTTACTTTTTTTTTTTCTTTTAATTATTATCAAGTTTTTCTAGGTTTTCTTTAAACACACGCACTCATGGCTTGTTATATGTGT
>CCAG010000192.1:0-58808 GCA_001077435.1 Glossina morsitans morsitans | reverse complement strand
TAGGCCACCAGTCCGAGAGGTATGGATCTAACTGGTATGTAGCCATATCCTGCCCAAAGTCTGATCTTAGACTTTTAAGACAATTAAGGTACCACGGGGGTCAGGTTGCCCAGAGGATCCCTTCTGCGAGGAATTGCCGGATGCAGTTTTTGCTGCAACAAAATCCTCGTAGTTGTGGGTCTTCTACCTGGGTGCTGGGAACGGCCCTTCAGGGAGTTTCGTGGTGGCTGTGGTTGCCCCCAAAATCGCGGGAACGTTAAATATTTGAGGTGTTAGATAGGCCTCGCCTCCGTCAGGGGGAAGGGCACGCCACACACATGCCCTTGATCTGGAACTGCTTGGGAGCCTCCCTGCTCCCAGCGGGGCGTGAATGACGCTTTCTCACTCCATGTGCCATCGGGCACCGTAGGGTTAAGCCTCCACGGCAGGAACCTACGTAAACCCCCTGTCACCCCTGTGAAAATGTACATCGTAAAGATAATAAAATATATAAATTTATATTATAAATAACGACATGCTCCTCTGCGTGAAAAACTTCTAAAATCTCTGCTAAATTTAAATCAGATGTTTCACGTTCTTGTGGTCGGACACAGCGTATGGACGAGCTGACGGATTCTTAATTTAATATTCACCAAGAAGACGTGGTTCATGCGACTTCCTAAGTTTCGTTTTGGGTTTTGCAAATCAAGTAGCAAACGATTTGCATCCTTTACGCATAAAAATGCGCTTTCCTTCGTTTCCAATAAATAAGTAGAACAATTTGCTTCCTTCCATCTTCGAAATGATTTGTAATTGACGAAGATGTCTTATAGTTATCCTTCTACTTATACTATGTTAACCTTGATTGCATTACATGTACATGTAGTCTTAAAGTGAACATAGCAATAAAAGAACTTCTGATGTCCATTTCACGTAATAAGCGATATTTAGTGCGCGCCCTTTACTTGATAAAATATTTTATTTATTTGTGACTTATCAGTGTCCCATTTAATTAAAAATGGAAAAGCATTCTGTATGCATTTTGTTGTTTTACTTTTTTTTATTTATTTAAGAGATTACCAAGACAATACGACATTTATGGGTTTCGGTTAACTGTGTTTCATGATTAAGAATACCCATGTTTTACGGAAAGAATTTCAAAAATGCCATAACAATATTCATGTTCAACATCAACAACTTAATGTCAAATTCCTCTTATACTTCATATAAAAGCGTACAGTTGAACGTGTGCACACGTTACGCTAAAGTATAAATTAAGCTAACATACAATCTCTTAAGGTGATAGTTGATAGACGTTTATCCGATATTAACCCGTGGGTTATGTTTAATTACCTGTTTGTGCCAAATTATTATTAATTATTGTTACTATTATTATTAGTTTTGTTAAAAGTTTCCTATTTTTATAGGAAAGCATACATATTGCTCCGTTCGATCGAACGTTGCATTTTTTTGTATTCACAAAAGTGAAAGTCTATAGATAGATGCGTTAATCAACACTTGTACTCGACACAAAGAAAGCACATGTTTTGTGTTAAAAATCCTATATATAAAGGCACTTATTATCTGAAGCTTTAGTATATTTTCTAGCTTGCACTACGTTAGGGACAGTAGAGTGATGTCGTCAGCAAAATAATTTTTTTCGAAAGTAACAATAGAGATCCGTCTTCATCAGTATAAATGACGAATGAAGAAAGCGAAAAAGAAGTTGAAAAGATATATTCGATGCAATTACGTCTTCAATACAGCATCGCTGTATAAAATGATCACCATCCCAGCTTCTACTGCAGAGACAAGCTGGAAAACCCAACTTCCTGGTTACTTTTTAAAACATACAAAGAATCTGGTATTCTTTGTTGTGAGCCAACGACTTCAACTACCGCCTTAAAGGAACAGTCTAAAGGCATTCAATCTACGCTCTTTGATGATGATTTGATAGCTGAAGTTATAAACACGACCAAGCTGATGCTGTCTAACATTGTGATAACGCAGCTTTAGCGATTCAGAAAACTAATCTCGCCTAGTCAATGCGAAAATTCGAAACTATAGCAAAAGTCGGAAGCTTCCAAATATTGTTTACCTGAAAGTTTTACACTGAAAAATTTTAAAAACTAACTGTTTCATCTGTGAAGCGCTGCTAAAATGAAACCGTTTCGAGCTATTTTCTAAGGAATGGTAATGGAGAATGAAAATTGAATTAAGCATGTACTGAGTCAAAAAGAAAAGGAAGGTTTAAGATGGATATGAAGTTACTGAGATGGCAGCAAATGTTGCATTGAGGACATGTGAAGTGATGGTTCGTTTTTAATGGAATTGGACGTAAACCGTGCTTCCAGTGTAAATATAAATTTATATATATAGATATAGATATATATAGATATATATAGATAAATGTAGATATATATAGATACACATTTCGATGAGACAGCATCTTTCAAATAGCTCAGATCTTCGTCCATTCGACTCCAATTTGTTTCGCTCTCTACAAAATTCGGTAAAAGTTGCAAAAGTGACTGCAGAAAAAAGGACTGTGAAGTGCATTGCGTTCAGTTTTTCCCCTAGAAGTACCAAAAAGACCGGCAAGGTCTTGTCGGAAAAATAGCAACAGATTGTCCTTCAAAATAGTATTTATTTGGTTTATATAAAATGTAAAAACGATTTGGTTAAATTTTGGCGAAAAAAACACCACGAACTTCTTTTTCTCTGCTTAAAAACAATTTTTTATTTGTGAAGAAAAACAGAAGTAGAACTTCTATAGTGCGCCACTATCTAATGTTACATACCCTGCACCAGCACGCTACGGTTATACATATATGGACTTTACCGTTACTACGGTCACTACCATTAATAAGAATAAGGGCGAGAATAGAACTAAAAGTAGCAGTAAGTGGTTGAAGTCCTGTTGTGTGTTGCATAATATTGCACAAACCTTATATGTCCTTGTTGCATCGCAAGCGATGTATTATGTAATAAATAATAATAATAAACCGAATAGCAGTTTATGTGTTTCTCGCATTGCCGCCTTCGTACATTTTCTCAAAAGGAGTGCAATTGTAAATTTTTTAGGCGGTGTCTAATCTTCTAACTTTAGATCTATTTTCCCGCAATTTCATAAATTATAAACATTAAAATATTTCAAAGCAATTAACTTAATTAATATAAGCAATTCACATTTTTAAACAAAACAAAAGTCGTTGAATATACAAACAAAAAAAAAAAAAGAAGAATTGGTTGACTATGATTTTAAATGATTTGCGCTACGATATCTTTTCTAAAAATAAGATTTACTGAAAAGAAAATTTGGCCGCTTTTACAATCCGCCATTTTGGCGTCTATGTAAAAACATTTATGAAAACATAAAACACAAAACTATAAAGAAAAAAAATATGTATATACGCGTATACACGTATTGACAAATGAATCAAATTATTTAACGTTCAGGCAAGTTTTCAAGTTAAAATCTCCTAAACGTCAATATAACATTCACTGCATTTTTGACGCACTCTGAAGTTTGTGTGTGTGTAATTTTCTGATCTATAAAAGAATTATTGCGTGCTCGTCGATACCGGAGACCGGAGCTCCCCCCCTATTACTTTGCGGTATTACTATATCGATGAGCATGAATTGTCTTATTACCTGGCTGCCTGACTGCCTGACTGCCTGACTGCCTGTCTGTGATCTTTAGGTGGCAAGTCGATTGCTCTGGAATGTTGAATAAATATCTTTCTGTTGTGTTGACACTTAAAGCTACGATGCTGGTGATCATGATGGTGCGGTTATTGTTGATGGCTTTTGTGTGCAACGTTATTGTGGTTAATTGGGATTTTTACAGAAAATTTCTTGCATAGACATAAGTTATAAATGCCTTAAGTTATTGTAAAAAGATTATCTAATCGTATCATAATTCTGAGGATGAGACTAAAACACTATTACATATCATAGTTTGTGTATGCATTGTGATCCGGGTTTTGCGTGTATTATTAGTAACCGTATGTGTCCGTATTCATAGCACATACAAACTTCTCTTACATAAAACTTCTATTTATCTATGACATAATCATTTTGGCATATCATGTGGTTATGCATTGTTTTTATCATTTCGTATGCAGTCGAAATTTTTATTTCATTGTCAGTAATAGTTGGCAACGAATATTGGCGACTATATTATCGTTCATTGCATAGAAACTTGAAAAATTTTTTTGTACAAATCGAAAAATGTTGTACTTTATTTTCTGCAAACGTAGCTGAACCGCACTTTACAGGCACTTACTGCAATCGACTTGAAATGATGCTTTTTCCATGAAGCAATAGTTTGGTTGTTAGGAGGAAGAACCACTTTCGGCGAATATCGTTAGTCAGAATATTATTAGTCAGGAGAATACGGAATGAAAATTAAGTTTCCTTAGAATAAGATGAGAGAAGAGTGACAAGGCTTCTGCTACTATAGGTTTATAATGTTGACGAGACTTATTACTTAAGGAAAATAAGACCAACTATACCAGGTATGGACACGTAGACAAATTTGTACTAGGCACTTAAAAGATCGCAGGGTCCTAGCTTCGCTAGCATGTCTTTCATCTTGATTTTTGAACACAATTCTCATCCTTTCCTTCTCATCCTTTGAGCATTATTACTTTATTACCCTTCGTTCTATCCGAGAAGAATTGTCAAATACAATGTACTTTCTTTGAAGCTGCTAGAGTGATGCTTTTCGAAATTCCATTGGAAAGGTTGACCTGAAGGCGAATGATTTGTTTAAAGATTTGACTGTGAGACGATATTTAAAAAATAACAAAGATCTCAAACAATTAATTTAAACAACGAAACCTTCAAAAGACCTAAGCAAACTCTTATTTGCTGTATAAACTTTGGTTTAATTCATATTATATCCCGCGAAGATATTTCGATTAGTGTCCTGTAATGGTATGCATCGTTTCTCAGCGCATCTCTCGGCCAAGTTTTGGGTCGATTTATCCTTCCTCCCCCACGAATAGTATGAATCGTTATAAAGGCGTGTGCACGTATTAGGTTTAATTGAATAAAGTTGAAGAACAAGCGCGGTCTGCTTTACATGCTCACAATAGGCAAAAAACTGAAGCAAATTTTGAATAAGAAACCGAGCAAATATTTCTGAGAAAGCTTGCCACAAATGTCCATTAACCCTATTTAAAGGATAAGTCGAAAAATTGTTGTATTAGTATCGGAAACATTTCGATTAAATCGTAAATTATTTCCAAAAAAAAAAGAAGAAGTAGAATTTTCTGTTTTTTCGTAACTTGCTTCCATTTTTTGGTTGTTAAGGGCGCATTTGTAATCGGATCATCCTCATTTCTTAACTTTGTATTTCTCAAGTTCACTTTCTCAACTGAATTACACACGTGTTACACTATGATTGTTTGTGTAGGTACCTCAAGAAAAGGATATCCAATGGACATCATGCACCTGATCGAGCTGATCGATGTCTCGAACACTGGAACAGTTGAACAAGGAAGCTGGTTTTCATAAAACTGAAGGCGACACGAAATTTCCGAAGCATTAGATTCTTTGCAAGCGCATTTTAAAACTCGAAATTTGATACATGTCTCAAAGTGATTGTTCTTCTATTGAAGATTAAATCTATTTGCTCTATAACAGCTAAGGAAGGTTGCGTTCAGCTTGCTTTAAATCCTTTAATGGCGTCACTTGGAGTCAATAACAATTGATGAACGAATATGTAGCCATGTGGCAGCCACTGGAAGATAATCTACTCAAAATATAACGCACGTAAACAATCGTGCTGCCTATTTTTATATTAGTATAAGAACCACTTAATTCATAATACCCGCGATACCCGTTTGTTTAACAGGGAAGTAGGAAAATTAATAAAAATTAATTTCTGGTTTTATCCCGACAAGATTTCGAATAAAAGGTCAAGGTCAAGTTGCGCAGAGGGAATATTAGGAACGCAGCAAATAGTTAACGTGACCCATACGATGCCTCATCGTTTTGTTTATTGAAATAAGTTGCCCGATCGCTGAATTGTATGAATTTGAAGCAAGCATTTGAAAAGCCTTTTTAAGCCCAGTTACGCCTACTACTACGAATTTATTGCTTTTACCTGTTGCACATTGAACAATTAACTATGCAAGTGGTCGCTTATTATTGGCAGCAATAGCTTTTACATTTTGTATAAATTTTGCTATTCAAATAAAAATCTATAAACATTTCCTTTCATTTTTATAACTATTAACTATTAACTATTGTTTGTTATTAAACCGTTAACTTTTCGAGTATGTATATGAATGCAATATCAAGTTAAGCATCATTAATTTTGTTTTTAAAAAATTGAATTTCAATAGCATATCAACAACAAGAGCGGCAACAGTAAAACACCTTATATATATATATATATATATATACAGAGTGAATGGTGTTAAAGAGCAGAGTAGAAGAAACGAGTTTGTTTGTATTAAATATTTCTGGCTACCGGTAAAAATTCATATAATAGCAATTTTTTATTTCTAAGTTTTCTAAAATGTTTTATTGCTGGCGGATCGCTTTGTTGTAGTTTCTAAGCATTCTAGTTAGCACTAGCACGTGATCATTGTGTGAATAAGTAAAACACTTTTCTTTTAATTATTGGCACATTTTATAAACACTGTTTTTATGTCTACTTACTTAATTATACGTAATAACGGGACGCTGCTTTTAGAGAGGTAGAGAGAGGAAGACAGAGAGCTGTTTTTCAAATGTTTGTTGTTGCTCGTTAATGATGCGTTTTTATAAAAATTGTAGCAGCACAAAGAGAGAAATCATTTGTTTAGTGCAGGATTATGCCTTATAAAGCTTTGTTTTATTTGATTAAGCGCGTACAGGCTTTCGATGAATCGGTTCCATTCGTTGACCTGATTATTTCATTGCTTGGCCGACAAGCCGGTCCTTTTTCATTTTTTTTTTTTTTTTTTTGCATAACTTAAGGAAGTGGAGAAAAGCGAAATTACGGTAATCTGCAATATAGGCTGGAGATGAACCAAGTACTGCAGGATTACTCTACTTGTACTCCGTGGGTGAAGGGCAAAAAAGACTCTTTTGATAGTAGCTGTATTCTCAGTTTAAGTTGTGTTGTTGTAAGGGTGTTCTGCGAGTGATTTCGGGCATTTTCCTTACGAACCTGGCAGAGCAAGATCTTTCTATATTTTTTTTTTTTTGGACAAGCTTGAAACAATTATTTTAATATTTTTAACAACGGGATAGGCGGACATGCTTGATTCAAAATTTGATATTGATCGAGAAAATATCTATATGCCTTACAGTGCCTCAGAAGCTTCTTTCTGAGGGCTGCGAACATTTCATGCAGCTGAATACTGCGTAGTATTGACGATTGAGCCGTTACAAAGGTAGCGTATAGTAAAAGATATACCAACCAGAATTTTCCTATGGTATACTACACTTAGAGTATAGGGTACATTAAGTTTGTTTGAGTTTTTATTATGCCGATCGGCTCAGAATTATTTTCTAAATCAAGTTAAGCTTATCTGTCCTTATGTCTGTCTGATGTCTCCATCTATTATTATGTTCAACGCACATATTCCAACATTTGATTCATTATGACGAAATTTGGTACACAGAGAAGCTTTGGCCCGAGCATATAAAGCACATTTAAAAGGGATTGAATCCGACTATTTTTATGATCATTCTGCATGTAATGCCTTATTTTGAACAAGTCGTGAACAAAATGCAATCTTTAAAATTTGTCGATAAAACATCGCTGAGTAACAATGTTTTGGAATAATAAGTCGATGTGAAAAGATAGGATCATACTTTTTGAAGCACCTCCCATGTGACCATGCCTACATGGCAACGAACACTGATATTTTGGTACTACAATGTCAGAACACTTGAAGAATAACAAGATGTAGGCCGCGAGTTGGGCTCCTTCTGCTACGATCCATAATAAACGTGTCTTGAGGTTTTTCTTTTTTTAATAGGACCAATCACTCAGGACATGTCCCGCATTCGTATAACACGGTGAGGGTCAAAAAGAAGAGATAAAGGAGGAAGAAATAGAGCGACCCTTGTCGCAGTCTAGTGATTGTGTGCCAAACCGAAAGGTGTACGCCTTAACCCGCTAATCTCAGACTATAGCTACGTCCAGCCGATCTACCAAATTTGAGATTTGAAATCGCGAACACTGACTTGGTCGACTACTCATGCGATGGAGTACAAAATGTGGTTTTTAATATATTTTCACGTAAATAAATGAAGAGTTTTATTAGACGCTGTGTTGTAAGGTGTTTAATAGCCATCTTTGCGCGACTATAACGTTATTATTATTATTGTTTAAACATAAAAGTGGTTCAGACAAAAGAAAAATATAAAAAAGTTTTAACGACTTTAGGTAGGAAGTCGTTTAAGAAAAACATTATACATAAAAATAAATATATAAATATATAAAAGTCATAACGTAATAAATAAATACATCAAAAAATTCGAAATACATAATTAAAAAATGCACACAAATAAAAAAGTAACTATTATTATTAATACTAGTATTGCTATTAATTTACCCACAGAAATATTATTATTATTATTGTTTATTTAGCCAAAGAAAAAAATTCTAAGACTAAAGTGTGAAAGCACAAGCATCTAAAGATATCGGCTTGATTGAAAGCTCTACTACGCTTGAGATTTAAAGCCACGACAAGTCCGCCGTTAAATTCTTTATTGTGCTTTTATTTGCACAACGACTTCAAAATGAGACGTTATATGTCGAAAAAGTGGTCCTTTTCGAAGCATTTCCCAAAATTGCGACCTAAAGATTGAACACAAGAAAACAAGACGGACGGATGGACAGACAAGCATAAATTGATTCTGAATCGATCGGTATACTAAATATATCCGCGCCAACTTAGTGTACCATTGTATGACAAGTGATGTAAGTGTTAAAAAATGATAAATAAAATACACACCATAACAATAATCGGAAATAAGTAAATGAATATAAAAGTAAATGAATAAAAATTCTTCATTGGAGCTTCTGCTTAAAAAATTCAGATAAATGTCACGTTTTTAAGTCAGCCTTGTTCTGCCTGCATTTTACTGCTTAACTTGTTGTAACGGTTTTCGTTGTTACAATGACAAATTTAATAGATTACCATCTTCTTGGTGGTGGTGGTGGTGATGGTGGTGGTGGTGGATACAAAAATGTAATACAAAATGCTTTTCTGGTTTTTAGCGCTGGCGAAAAGACTTTTTTCTTTGCCGAATTTTAATTCAATGCTTACAACCAGCCCGCGTGCTCGCGTAACTTTTTTCTATTTTTCTAATTTTTTTTTTTTTCCCAATTTAAAAAATTTAAACTAATGAATAACCCCGTGTGATTTCTACGCTATCAGTAATTCGCCACAATTTGTTGGTGCGAAAAAATAATCTCACAAAGCAGAGAGTTTTCGCCATTTATTTTTTTTTTTTCACATAAGCACACATTTATCGGTCATAGATAAGTTATGGTTGAATAGACAGAAAAATTAAACCAACATTATGTCGAATTATGTTGTACACAGTTATAAATAAATACTAGAGGCAAGCATATATTTGTTTACACATGTTCCTATGCATTTATGTATGGATAGTCGTATGTATATATATATATATATATATAAATTTATTTTTTTATATGTGCTTCTCTCTATTGCAAAGAGATGCAACAAATAATACAAAACAGAACGGCAAACAAAAAAAGAAGCAAGACTAATATGCAGTGTGATGATGATCGTTGGCTGTTTTTTTTTTTTTTGTGCTGCAGTAGTAATTGGCTTGACCTAAATTTTTTATGATGATCATCATTGCACTATATACAGCATGTGAATGTGAATGGAAATGGAGTAGTAGCGATGATATTGGTATTGGCGATGTTGTATATACACACAAAAATTTTAAACAAACATAATAATAATCCATGTAATAATGTATGATCTCTTGTAGTGTCTATAAAGTCGCCTAGTCTTTGATGAAAATAATCTCACAATGCACTATGTCACGCTGTGGCGGGCTGGCGGGCTGGCTGGCTATGTGCTATACATGTTCACATATGTATCTACGCTACATACACTAAACATATTGCACAAAGATAAAATTGACGATAATATGAAAAATATATGTTGAAAATAATAGTAACAATAATAATAATAATGCGGTACAAGAAGTGAAGCATGAAATTATCAAAAGAAAAAAAATATTTACGTATTTAGATACCGCAAGAAAAACAAAAAAATAAAAATATATATATGTATATATATTTATTGTTGTTGTTGTTGTAAGACGATGAAATATGTTTGTTTACCTTAATGTAGGTGTTGGTGTCCTTATTTCTTGACAATTAAACTACTGAACAACTAAAAAAGTATAATATAATGGCTTTGTTGAAAACGTTTTTTTTTTTTTTAAACTTTCTATAACTTTTTATATTCGTTTTTTTTTTTTTTTGTTTTCTTTGCTTCATTCCTTCAATCAGCTTAAGCTAATTTTATGTATGTTTAAAAAACCCTCTGGGTGGTATTGTTGTTAATACTTTTATTATACATACGCGCTACTGTTTACGTACATAAAGTGCAAGCTAAGCTAAGTGTTATTTCTACGCTTCTATGGTATATTTGTTACAGTTTACAATAATACCTGCGTCCTCGTAGCTATAATTTGATAAAATTTGCCATTTGTTGCTTTTGTTGTAATATAACTATAAAATTTGCATATTACATATCAATGTGATGCTTTTATATGCGTTATCGCGCTTCACTGGCTGCTTAATGTATTTCAACCGTCAACGTTGTAAACTTTTGCCAGTTGAAGGTCAACGGATATTTGTGTGCCCGTACGTACACATGTTAATTGCCATGTATGTCAGTCAAATTTTTTTATTTCACTCTTGAAGAAAGATTTATACACAACGGAAAAACATATGAGAGTCGTAGTATTTTTTCACTTTGACCACGAGATTACATGTGAACCATGGCAAAAGTGTTAAGTTAATATTTATTAATTTAGAAAATTTGAAAAAACGAAAAAAAAAAAAAAAGAATTTTTATTTAGAAAATTTGAAAAAACAAAAAAAAAAAAGTTTAATTTCTTTTTTTTCTCTCTATGAAATTAGGCCAAGCCTTGAATAAGCGGGCAGGCAAGTAAGTTTTTATATTATTTTTTGTTTGGCTTAGTAAACCTTGAAACGTTACTTTAACAAATGCTCTAAATGTTCTAAAGGATACAAACGACCTTTAGGCTGGAAATTTTCTAAAATATTAAGTTTTCTTCAAACACTTGAGTCGTGCAATGCTTGGCACTATAATGTTATACTTCTACTTTCTGCTTTAATGTGGTTTCCATCTGCCGCATGTTTTTTCAATCATTCATTGCATTGAACACTGAAGCAATTTTCTCTTAGTTTAAAACTTTTATCAAGCAGTTCTTTCATTCCGCGAGTACCGCGAGTAACCATATATGTAACAAATATTTCATGATGTAATTTTTCGATCTTTAATCTAAGTAAACCTTAAGCTTCAAATCAGGTTAACCTAAAAAAAAGTGCTATAGAAAAAAGAAACTGGATACTTGATCCAGCGACATTAACCGTTACTTTAAAAATTTACTTCGCGTCATAAGAAGTTTTAAGAATCAACTCAATTGAAAGATAGTTGCGTAAATAACCAAAAAGGAATGCCTTCAGTTTCGAGACTTGGAGAATCTTGATAAGGACCTATTTAAAATTTAATTGATCACTGCTGAGTAAAGAACTTATTATATTAAAATATATCGAGTCTCCGCAGAAATTCAAAGTTAACGTTCTCCCAAGAGAAAGCTTGAAATTGATGTTTCCACGCACGTTGTATGCGTTAATGACCCAACCAACTGAAATTATTTTCACATAGAATTTCAATAGCAACTTGTTTTAAGGAAAGTTAAAGTTTGAATTGAATTGAAGTTCTCACTTTGTGTGATTGACGATCCGCTGTTTACGTCAAAACATTACGCTTACAATACATCAATCTTTGCGCACTCCATGGATAACAAAGGAAGACCAAGAAGAAAAGTTTGATTTTGGACATATATGGCTTTCAAAGACATGACGTGTGAGAGAATCTGACAACAGAGCTTTGAGACATGAGTTACTTTCGAACCTCGCTATACCATGTCGAAAAGACTTATACTGGTTTGGCAGTGATCCACTGGGTCGGTGGAGCCATTTACTCGCTTCTTCAACTTTAAGGCGCCGCGTACCAGCCAAGCCATGTTGCACCGATCTGAAAAAAATGGTAATCAGGAGGCGCTATGTGTGGCGAATACGCTGAGTGTGGCAGAACTTCTCATTCGATCTGCAACACCATATCCTGGACAACACTTGCGCCAAGTGACCGAAAAATGGAATTTTCAGTCAATTTGTGCCGCCACTTTTAAATCAGTGAACTCAAAACCGACAGTTGGGATATGACGGAGCAGCATCGCCATAAGCCTCTAAAGTGTTTGGTGGACTTCGTCAGCAGATTTCTTCAAATAAACAACAAAAAGTAATGAATTTGGAAGAAGAGGAATTTTGAGCACTCAATGATGAGCTGATTAAATCTATAATATTAATTGGAAAGTTGTTATTTTATGTACAGGAAGGTCGAAACCATCGAATTCAAGCCTTACGTACTCTGATATTTCCCATTTGTAATACAAAATCTTAATCAAAAGAAGCGCTAGTAGTAGTTTTTGCAGTAAAAAAATCGGAAAGAAACCAAAACTGCGTGCCAGACCTTTGCTCACAGATGTGTCAACCTGTACGATAGCAAAGAAGGCAATAACGTAAAATGGTTTTTTGCCGCCACATATAGATCATTGCGGACCCAAGGAATAAGGATAAAATGGTAAAAAAAAAAGATAAAAATGAGACAAAAATAATGGAAATTAATCCGGCATAAAGAAATAAATTTCAATAATTTGTGGACGATGGCCACCACATTCTTAAATGGATGCAAATCACAGAGTGAAATGCGGGAATGAAAACAAAAAAAGGGGCTTCAAATCATCTAACCCCATAACCTGAGTGAAGAGGCTTCAAGGTAGCATAAATATTCCACAACTTTGATAAGAAGGCTGATACCAGGTGGGTGCCTCATTACTTCGAGAGAGAGAAGAAGGTAAAGAATTCATAAAAGAACAACAAAAACGGTTTGTTTTTTTCTTTACAAACATTTTAAAATTTGAAATCGTAATGTGTCGGGAGTTGCTCAAAGCAAGTAGCGTGTGTATGTTTTTGAAAAAGAAAATGTTTTTCGTGGAGCTTTTACAACATTTTTATTTTCATTTTTGTTTGCAGTTTTTTTTTTTCTTTTTGTTTCTTATTATGAATAATGAAAGTCATGAAATCCGTTTTGATCGCACACTCATTTTCTGTTTTTTTGTTTTTTTTTACTTGAGGAAATTTTAATGAAAAAATATATTTTTAAAAACTGGTTGGAGGTGGCATACTGGCATCGGGTGATCTGATTTTCGGCAACCATTTTACATTTGAGTTTTGTTTCTTTTCACTCTAATATTAATATAACTGATTAATTTGCGCTATCGGCCAAGTTAAACAAGTTATGGCAACTTGTTGTTGCCAACAATTGTAAGTGACTTGAATTTGTAACGAAAATGTCACTCGTTTAACGTTGAAAGATTACTTCAAACCAAACCAAAGTAAGAAAGATTGGAACGATAATTTTTTTGTTTTTTTTTTTTTTGTGGTTTAATTCCAAAGACGCTTTGTTTACATATATGTAAATAAAAAAATGTCTTTTATTTTTATCTTTTATCGAAATGTGACAAATTTTTTCATCGCTTACGTTAAATTTATGACAAAAATTTTTAAAATTATTTTCGCCCTTTTTTTTTGAAACTTTAACCATCACCACCTTTAATTTGTTATCATTCTATATACAACAACCGGAAAACATTTAATTAATTACATAAAAGTGTAAGCTAATAAATTTGCATATATAATGCTTAGGCAAACACGATTTGCAGATCAGATACGAGTTCAATCAGAAAGTTCGACTGGGTCTTTCAATTAACGAAAGACGAAGGATTGTGACTACACTAACTTTAACTTTCCTTTTTAAGCCGCCAAAGAGAGAAAAAATCTCTTTGATACCATTATATAAAGTATCCAGATTCGTTTTAATTATGTTCACCTGTCGGTGACGGTTACCCGTTTTAAAAGGCGGAAAAATTAAATTGTTTCGAATACATTTTTCTGTTGGATATCTCCAGGATCTAATCAAAATATACTCTTGACAGTTACCCCATGATGAACCCCTTTTAGTAAGGATTTTGCGTATCTAAGATCCCAACTGGATGGTATTTAACTAAAATAAAAAGGCCATTAAGTTATGTTGATAAACACGTCAAATCCTTTCGACGATCTAAGTATGCCGAAAATATATATTAAAGAGAGGAGAGAAAAGAGTGCCTGTTTTAAAAAAAATAGCTCCATAAATTAATTAATTCTTGTTAGTAGAACTTTTTTAGGGCTTGCATTAATTTTGATCATTTTGTCACTTGAAAAAGGCATTTATCGAGACAAATTGGTGCAATATATATAGCAATTAAAATATTTTTCTTCATTTTCTACAACTTTTACCGATCCTTCTAGCAACATGGTGATACCGTGTCCAAAGAACTTGTATTGGTCAGGCAGTGATCCAATCATCGATCCGATTAGGTATTTCTTCAACTTTGTGAAGCTGCGTGCCAGTCATGCCACGCTGCGACAAGTAACCAAAATGTGATTTCCAGTGAATTCATGTGGTAGCCATAATAGCCGCTATTGCTGGTCTTCTTTGCAACAGTACTTCGTTTAATTTGTTCAATTGACGTCGGTAGACATCTGCAGTAACAGTTTCATTCAATTTTAGCAACTCATAACACACAATAGCTTCCTGATGCCACCATAGGCGCAGCAAAACGTTATGGCCATGAATATTCCGCTTCAGACTAACGCATGACTTTTTGCGCTGGGTATTGGGGATAGTTGACCCACATTGCTTTATCAGTTTGACCTGTAGAAGTCGCGGCTTAAAAATAATGCAAGAACCTAATATTCAAAATTTTGAAAATTCGCTTTACGTGCAGTCTAATGACTCATTAATCTCATCTGGCTAAACGGTCCAAGAATCGCTAACATCTGTGTATTACACATCTATGATGCGCGTACTAAATTAGAGCCGCCTTTTGTTGCCGCACTTAGGTAGATAAAAAGAAAGGTTTGAGAAATATTGTACATCCTCAAGGGTGACATGATTTCAAAGTAACGATCGTGAGATTGGCGAGAAATAAAATATTGCTCGCCAATTATTTATTTCATTGTCCGGTTATCCTACAATATTAAGAAACTAAAAACCAAAAAAAAAAAAAACAAAATTTTATAAACGAAAATTTTGCAAATTGGTTTGTCATGTATTGCAAGTGTTTGTTCAAAATGGAACAAAAAAAAAAAAAAGAATAAAAATAAATAAATAAAACAAAAGATAATTGGCACAAATTTTGAATGCGTCTATGACACAATTGCTATTATTTGCCAAATTTGTTTTTTTTTTTGTTTCATTTGTTTATTAATTTTTTTGCCTCTCACGGTAAATTAATTTACATAAAATGTTTACCGAATTTCATAAACAAATTCTAAACTGTACGTACGATACGTGTGCTGTTTTGTAATATTTTAATATATTTTCGAATGTTTCTTGTCTTTTTCGTTTGTCTCTTTCATTTTTCGAATTAAAGTTATGAGACCTGTTGTCATGAATCACCGTCAAGAACCGCGAAGCATTTTCCTATCCCCTACGACTATATGTAAATACATTAAATTTATTAGGCCTTTTGCAATGTCAAAATCAGTCAGATCCACGTTCACTTTCCTTATTTGTTGAGATGCAAAGAACTTTGAAGTTTTGAAAATAGACTACCATCTGATCAGTAATACGATCGCATCCTACTTATTGACGAACTAAAAGCAATCCTGGAAAATTGTACAATTAATTTTTATAGACTTTTTTATAATAACCACAAAGGATTTTGGTTTCGAATTCTTCTCCAAAAATTGTATAGAAATAATCGCAATGGGAAAGGCTTTGGCGCCTTGAAAAAAAACCCAAAGGATAATGGCTTTGTTCGTATCGAAACTAACTCTTTTTTCCCGCTTATATAAATCTGACTGATTTTCTGAAATATATAATTGATAGAGAACTGCGACGGTTTTGTGTTATTTTTTTTTTTTGCAACTTCTCCCGGTATTCACGTGAAGTGTGCCAAGTCAAATATGATACCTTTTTGTGTATTTGAAATGCTGAGGTGTTACTCACTTACTTGTATGTTGTTTTCCTTCGTTTTCATCTATAAAGTTTAAAGCATAGTTTTTGTCAATATTGTTGCTGCCGTTGTTATTGTTCTTGTTCGCTATTGTCGCATAAAAGAACAATTTCTACAAAAATTGACTGATAGTGTATCGATAGGAAACAGAAAACTTGAGATTGTTTGAGTCAGAGAAGTTTAATGCCATAAAAAGTGAATTGATGTAAAATTTAGTCAGAAAGCATTTACTTAATGCCTCGTCCAAGTCGCTAGGACATCAGTGAAAATGGTAAAACAACAACCAACACGAGCACTTTGCGTACTCTGTGTACTCCTTCCTGTCTTATTGTGGGAGGAAAAATTACCCAAGAGATCAAATCAATGCAGATCACAAAGCAAATTACAATCTTTAAATTATCCTTGCGGTGGGCGTGTAAATAACACATCATTTCAGTTAAGCAGTGTTTGCCGTCTTTTCTTCTTTTCAAAGATACAGTTAATATCTTCCTTCAGTGCAAATGAAATGTGAAACCTATCCGCAATGGTAGTTTGAGTTTTTAAAAGGCTTTCAATTTGAAATAAACTTTATTTGATTCTAAAATATCGCACTCTTAGGTCAAAAAAAAAGAGATAAGGAAAGGAAATATCAACTCATTCATAGTAGAGACTGAACAATACAACAGTTTTGAAAAAACTTTGCGCAATCGCGCTGAAATAAAAAAAAGATAAAAAACTGCATCAAACTGCTACTCACTGAATTTTGAATGTGAAGGTTGTTCGGCTATTTTATTGGGGTTTCGGGAGATGCTGATTTAATTGCTTTCCTCCTTAAATAAATGGAAAGGAAACTTATCGCTTACAATCATTTCATTAAAAAAATTAAGATCGTGTTAATGCATATGCAGCAAGCAATAAGCGAAAGTATCTTAAAACCAGTCGGCTTCTTTTTTGTCACATGTCATCGCCATCACGATCGTAGGTTGACAGCTAAACAATGACATATTCTACTGAAAGACTTCTTATATCAGTGCATAAGAAATGTAAGTAAGAAAATTAAATGTTCTCTGCCAAAATTACGTCACTAATTAGATCGTTACGAAAACATTCCAGCTGCCAGCTCAATAAGAGACGATAGTCGTAGAGTTATGAGATGTAGTAAGAAATCTTGCAACCATGTCTAGGATAAAACTTTAGGTCTTTCTAAGGATTATGTCGGCTCTAAACTACCATAGTTAAATTACTTTGCCCCAAAATCCGAATAGTCCCCAAGCTAAGCACAAATCGGGCAAAAGAATGCAACCGTAGTGTCAACAAAAAAATTAGGATAAGAAGTAAGCAGAGGCACTGCTAAGGTACACACCTCAGAAATGCTATTTAGAAAAATCTTTTAAGGACTTGAACTTAATGAACTTATTTGTACGTGTAACAACATATTTGATGATCCGGTAAGGGTTTCTTATTTCCTGGCTGGAAAAATCTTTTAAAGACTTGCACTCAATTATTTGTATGTGGAACAATATATTCGATGATCCGGTAAGGGTTTCTTATTTCCTGGCTCTTTCATTAACTGAATTTAATTTTATGCTTTGGCTTTTTTTTTTTTTTTGCTTATTATCAAATGCCTTATTACAAATGTCAAAATGTCCGAATAATCTGGACATTTGCATTAAAAGCCATTTAAACATTAATGTCGACGAATCAGAATTTTATTAAAAGCAACAAATTGTATAAAATTGTTGTTCTCATACCTAGCAGTGAAGAAGACATGTGAGATATGTTAAGCATGATATTTCGTTTGTATTGTTATCGTTATTATTATTATTCTTATCATTATAAAATTATTTTGACAAAAGAAATAAATGCTAGAACTAAAAGTTAGATGAGCACTAGCAACTGAGGTTTTTGGGTCTTTTTTGTTTGGTTTTTTGTCTTTTTAAGACAGACACGGCACAAACATTTCTTGATCGATCAAGAATACGATGTTTACAATTATCCGTGATCCGCGTATATGCACATCCACAATAGGGAGAAAACTGAAATAATCTTGGAAAGAGGCTGATAGCTCTTTTTCTTATCTGTTCAATCTTGTGAAGATATTTCCGAAAAGCTATGACCTAAATATTCCTCTGGATCACGTTCTCATGTTCAGTCCGAAAATAGTCGGCTTATTAAGATCAAAGATTACCGGACAACTTTTATTATATGCTCGGCTGTATTGAAAACTACCGAGACTTGAACCTGCGACCATAAATTTATTTCTAATTTATTTCCCAATTATTGCAAATGCACGTTAGCCATTTTTCCACCCAATTGAAAATAAATTAAAAATAAATTGGAGGTAAATTGTGGAACTAAAACTTTATCGTGAATTGCGAGCATATTCCTAACCAGTTCTCGACCATTTCGGAATCAAACATCCAAGTGGACCGGGCGAATATGTAAGTACGATGTGTGGTTTAATTTGTCAGTAACGGTGCGTATGCATGTCGACAGATCGCAACCATTTTTTTAATCAATCAAAGTATGTTTGTGCCTAACTTCAGTTTCCTAAATACATTTTTACGGCCGTAGATCGACAAAAATGGAGGATCAAAATTGGTACCCTTTTGGTACAAATAAAAACATGCAAATGATGATTCAAGGTGATTCTAGTGTTACTCAAAACAACTACTACTACTATATAACTTTTTTTATTTGCTATTTTGCCCACTAAGAAAGTATATTTGGTCCTATAATAAACGTACACAACATAATCTTGATCGGTTAGAATGAAATAATGAATATGTTTATTTATTATGAGCTGCTAGCATAGCCTCATAGTAACGAATATAAGGAAAAGAGTTATGTAATTCTCGTATGTTATATAATTATAAAATAAGTAAAAGAGTAAATTATTGGAATGAATATGTGCCATCTTTCTTGTTTATGTCCACCACCGAAGGATTATATTCATTTGGTTAAAACGTTTGTAACGCCCAGAAGGAAGCTTCAGACATTCCACAAAGTGTATATGTTCTTGCCTAGCATCAAATTCGGAATGGATTTAAGCATGTCCGTCCATGTTAAATCTGTTGTAAACATTCTCCTGCCCGCAAAAATGAAGCTATCAACTTCAAACTTGGCAGAAGCATTGGAAGCTCCTGCACGGAAGTTGGTATTGGCAATAGGTCAAATCAGCTGAAGGACATACCTACAGTGGTACGTAAAGAGCGGGCACCTCTGTTTTTCAAAAGGATTACGAAATCCGTTTTTTGCTTATTATTCATAAACTAGAGCAAATAAATCTACAAAGATTTGAACTTACATTCTAAAGGTGATGCTGTAGCGCATGTATGTACAACAATGCGTACTCAATTTTTTAGTGTGTCCAAGTTTCCTTTCATTTCAAAACCTCTATCACGCGCAGGCGCAAGCTTCAAAGACGTCATAAGAAGAAGAAATCTCCCGTGCCCATCCAATATTATTAAGTATGAAAATTTAATTCTTCTCCTTTTTTCTCTGGGATCACGATGATGGGTAGAAAAGATTCGGCCACCACCGAATATAATTTTTTTGGTTTTTTTGGATGAAAACATATGCATGAAGAAAACGAAAAAAAAAAAAAATCATAAATCGTATATTATATTCAGAGACAGATAGCCAGTCACCCAATTTCTTCTATACATATAAATAATGTAAAGACATTTGTAAAATTCTTATTCTTTTTGTATTGCATTAGTCAAGTCAATAAAAAAATTATATTTATTATTCTCTCTTCTAAAATCTATAAAAATTTATTCTTTTGACCGTTAATCGCAAATGTTAATTACGTAATTTTAATGCATTTTTACGGTATTGCAAAAAAAAAGAAAAACAATTTTATTTCTTGGTGTTAATTGGGTACGGCGACGACGACTACTCATACTTATAATTGGTAATATATCGCGTTGTCTTATATGTAATTAAATAACTTTGTTTTTTAATTGAATTTATATATCGAATAAGTAAAATATAAAAAAAAAACTTCAACTAAATTGAACTTCACTTCATGGTTTACCTTCAAAATACAAGTTTCCTCATAAAGTGAAATGAAACATCTATTTTTGTAGCAATTTTGTCAAATTGAAGCAAGATTGAATCATTGAAGTGAAATAATGCAGTAAAAGGAAACGGTGGGAGAGTGGGGGGGACTTACAACTAGCCTTGTCGTCTATTGCGCACATATTTGTCACCATTTATGTAGATAGATGTTCATTATAAACATCAGCTAATAAGCTCATTGACCTATAATTAGATAGTTACTTATTTCTTCGCATATCGTTTATTTAACTGACCAACGCACACACACAAGCATGCAAGCAGTTTCATTGGTTTCTATATGTCGTTGAACTATTTGCGTTTATTTTTACAAATATTTGGCATTCATGTGCAAAGGTGTGTGCGGGCTCGAGTGTGTGTGCATGTCTGCCTTGTTTAAATTTAGTGCGATTTTATATATAGACATTGATAATGAATATATGTTTTTTCATCTCCCGTTCGGCCTAATCTATGCGAGTAGCGTATGCGGTTGTGCGTAGTCATTAGTCACAAAATAAAACAATGCGTATTTTTACTGGTTTTTTTTTTTTTTTAATTTGGTATCAAAGTTGATATTCCGAAGGAATAGTCATATGAATACTCTCCGATATTAATTTTATTATAAAACAAGGTTACTAAGTCTCGTAGAGCACTTATGATAATCTTCGTACAAGACGTACAAGAATATTTTACAAAAATTTAATTTGACCTCTCTATAAAACAAGATTCGGCCAGCAGCACCAACTTCTTAATTAACATTAATTAGAATCGATGGCTTATTCCATGATAGTCGAGGATTCCCATTCCTATGACAATAGCTAAAAAATAAGGCCTTTTGCGCACGTCCTTCACGGGAAAAGTTGTGGCTAACGGAGGGCAAGGCATTGATCATTCATTGATCAAAGAAGGCTAGAAATTTAACTGCATACCCAATACTTTAGTTTATGATATATTGGGAAAGTATGTTGAAGTCATCGCGTTTACTTTAATCATAATCTTATTATTTATTTATTTTTTTTTATGACGAATCATACCACGGTTCGACTCTCAGTAACTTATGAGAATCTTCGAAATAACTAAAATATTATGTTTTTTGTTTATAATTTAAATTCGTTTGTATATATCCCAGCAAGCTTCAAGTCTACATTCAAAGTTGAAAAATGATTCAAAGGTATCTCGCGGTCCAAAAAAGATATTTAAAGGTATTTTAGCAGGAATTCAATTAACACCCTAAAAACTTCCGTAACTAACAAATGGCCGTCCACCAATAGACAGGTAGATGTAGATAAGTCGATAAGGTAACGCTTCCAACGCGTATGCGCGTGTCTGTATTTCAAAACCATCTGAAATGAAGTTTATTTTGGTTCACTAGTAGCTCACACAGTAAGTTATAACTAGAAATGTCTTTCGCTTAGTGTCTACTACTTCGGCCATCAGCATTTTATTCACACTTTTGCGTTTTTCTATTGCTTTGAAATGTTTTTTAAACTTTCATATACATTTTCTATTTTCATTAATAATTTCGCCATTTTTTAATCGTAAAATGAAATTAATTTTCATTATTTTCTTTTTTTTCTTTTCAGGTAACTATAGAGATATATGATATCATAAAGACATTAAATATCAATATCCTCATATCCATGTGTACGCAAGAGGTAAAGTATTATCATTTAATACCCGCTGTTTTATTAATATCATAAACGCAAAGTTTACGACTTACGATTGCAAGCAAAATTCTCTCTGTCTCTCTCTCTCTTATGGCATCAAAATGTGGAAAGTAAAAGTTTTTATATTTTACATAATTCTTAAATATTTTACGATCATAAATTTATAATGACCTAGTATACGAACGATTTGCATATGAAAGGGATTAAATAAAAAAAACTGTACAGCAATCTTTATTTAATATCGTCAGCATAAGAGGAAGAGATATTACTTCAACTCATTAAAAAGAAACAAGCAACCGCAAGGAGTACCTCACCGCAGCATTCAGTTTTTGAATACTTCTCGAAAATTTGCTCAAAAAGCAGTATACGTATGGGTTCTTTTTCAATATCATATGATTGCGATTACAACACTCTAGGACACTTGTGTTCATACGCTTGTCGTTAAACTTAAAGTTTATAAAGTAATTGGATTAGTAGTCTGTCATATGTCTCAATAACTAAAAGGCTCACTAAAAATACCATAGACATCAAAATATTTAATTTTGTCATCAAAGTAATTAATGCGTATCTAAGATTGGAAGTAAATTTTCATTACTAGAAAAGATTACATAAAAATCATTTCCGATTAAAACGCTGATCTGAGGAAAGTGCATACTTAATAAGAAAAGTCAGAAGTCTTGCGCAATTTTTGCGGAATCAAAAGGAATTTATATGAGAGCTTAGAGAGTAAAGCTACCCAATAATAATTTCTTCTTCTTCTTTAATTCTACTAAGCCCCCAGAGTGTCTTTCTAAATTTCCTGATTTCATATTGCATTTCCAAAAATTCATTTACGTATATGTAGACTGTTTTGGATATACGTTAAAATGGAAATAAAAACAGTGACATTTTAATTATTCCCGTAATTTCCATAAATGACTGAGGGACGCATCGTATTGCGATCCAAAAATATATTCAGGAATGATCGGCAAAGCCTTTTATACAATTACGAATTGCGAAGTAAGTACATACGTAAAAGCAATAAAACCTTACCCGGACTTTTCTCAAAGTAATCCCTGGTTTTTTATACCCTTTACGTAGGGATGAGTCAAACTGTTTGCAAAAACCCAAAAGGAAGCTCCAGAGAGCACATAAAGTATATAACTACTTGAGTATAACGTGATCAGCATAAAATTCTAAATCGATTTAGGCGTTTATGTCTGTCTTTCTGTGTAATGTCTATGGTAAATATTTTCCCGGTCGCAAAAACAAAGTTAGCACCTTTCAATTCATCAGAAACATTGAAAATCCTTACGCATAGGTTGATATCGAAAATTGATCAACGTACAGACCCCCACAACAGTAATACTTCAACTGGGCACACATGAGTTTCTTCAAGCAAAAATTTTTGGGGTTTTGCTTACTACTTATAAATTATGAAAGTTGCATTTTTCTATATCTTCGTTAGTGCTGGGAAAATGGAAAAAAACGGCCACATGCCCACAAAGTTATAAGCGATCAAATTTTTATTTTTTTGACTTTTTTCACGCTTTCCCTTTGTTACTCATACTTTGTTACTCTGTAGACTCCTTAAATCAACTACACGAAAATACGTTAATTCTAAAATAAATGTAGCGTGTTCCACAAGGTCGAGGATTCGTTTTTTCTTAGATACCAAATAAAAGCACTTGGAGAGTAGATACGGATACGATAACGGTGATGGGTATAAAAGATTCGGTTGCGGTCGAATATAATTTTCTTACTTGTTTTAATTGTCTTTTCACCGGAGCTGGCCGCGCGCCCATAAATGTAGTGTGTCCCACAAGGTCGAGGATTCCTTTTTTCTTAGATACCAAATAAAAACACTTGGAGAGTAGATACGGATATGGTGACGATGATGGGTATAAAAGATTCGGTTGCGGCCCAATATAATTTTCTTACTTGTTTTAATTGCCTTTTCACCGGAGCTGGTCGCTCCCCTCCTTATGTTATTAAATAATTATTGAGCAAAATCTAAAATCTGTACACATATCAAGAAAGCTTGTTCCAATCGAGAACATAAAGCACAATTTTGCATTCGCAAGTCAGCATGAGCATAAACTTTAACCCACTACATACAGACCTCTCTTTACAGATTTTCAATGGTGAGCATAGCTTCTAGAAAACTATTTCAAATCGTTTACATGAAACTTAACAGCATTTGATTTCTTGAAATTGAAACTTGAGCATGTGTTAATGCTTTCAAAACGCTATACCTGAATGTCACGTTCGCTTCAACATAGAAAAATGTAATTAGGAAGTCTTATAAACCTTATATAGTGGAATGTGAAATTTTTAATCACCTTAGCTCGGTCCGCCTACTTATTGATTTTATTCCTATAACAGGAAAAGTTTAAATCGAAATTTGAATTTTGGGAAACATATTGGATGAAGTTTTCGTTTCATATATCAGTTTACAAGCTATACAGGTGTCAATTTGGAAGCGAGTTATACTTTTACGCTTAAAAGTGGTGAAAAAAAATTTCATACCATTTTCTTACTTATCTCTAAGCAATCTTTTTAATCAACCAAACCAACCAATGTTCCCATTAAACTACGGTAAGAGTTCAGTTAAGTAAAGTATTCTGTACTTTAAGCCAAAATGTTAAAATTCAATATTTCCTGTTTTGTGTTTTTCTTTCATCGTTCGTTTATCGTAACACTAAGCTTTTAAATTGATTTTAAATAAATTAAATTTTCGGCCAGACGACGTTATCGTCGTTAACTTAAAATCTTAAAAATTAAATGCTAATAAATTTCGTTAATCGACCAAATAAATAATGACGGCACGTTGTGTACGGTATTGTTCCAATAATCAAATTTGATAATATGACTGGCGCATACAAAAAGTTCACGATAGAATATTGTGTTGTTAGCGATGGTGTTAACGGTATTAAAAACAAATCATTGCAAGCTCCATTTATTTTCCTTTTGACCTAAATTTGTTTAAGAAAATATATATACAAAAGCGAATAAAAAGAGACAATAAACAGGATTTCAGCATTTTTATACAAAACAAACGCTATCTTAACCTTTAAACGATCAATAAAATTTTATATTTAATCGTAAAATTATATGCCGTCTAGTTTTATTTTTACTAGGCAGGCGGCGTTTAAGGCTATTGCAGAATTTTACAATCTTAAGGAGTAGTTTCTTTCTTTAAGGTACAAAAAAGCTTAACTTGACATTCCCATATATGTGCGCACATATGTGTAGAGATATTAAACCTTTTACTTGGGAAGATAAAGATGCAAAAAAGAAAAGAAAACCTCCGCGAAATGCAAAAAGCAAAGCATTTAGTTAGTTGTCTTCCGTTCTCTTCCGTTCAAGTAAATTAGCTGGAGACAAGAATTACCCTGATCTCGAATAATTAGTGATATTAGTCTTCATCCTGGGCAACTAGTTGAGCGTTTATTTATTGACGAAGTCCAAGGAAGTTAAAAACTAGAAAGTAATTGAAATAGGAATAGAACTATATATAGTATGAAAGTACCGTCTCGGTCAATAAATCCCGGGACAAAATTCGCCTTAGTTCACTAACTAGTCATCTCCTTCATCGTTTTAACTTTTCCAAACAATTAAAGGATGAATGAATGAAAACAAAGATGGAGAAATAGAGATAGAGATGGAAAAAGAGGCAGTCATAAAGAAAGATATAATTGGTATATGGGACGGGGACAGAAGTAGCGATAAACCTAGAACTAGAGATAGGCATCAGCATAGTAAACAGAAATAAAAAAAGCAAAAAGATCATAGTCGAAAGCATCCAAAAAGGGGTAAATAGTAATAGGGGTAGAGATATGAAAATAAGTAGAGACAAGACTGTAGACACTAGGCTAAGGAAAGATTGCAATAGAAGGTATGTAAATTGATGAAAATGAATAAAAGGAGGGAAACAATATAAGGAATTATTAGAAATATAAGTACACAGCAACTCTATAGCCTATACTTGCATCTTAGTTGTTTTGCGAGAAATATAAAATTTTGCATCCCAAACTATGTTGCATTGTAAGACCGATCTGCTGAGTAACCATAAAAACAAAAGCTAGCCATTGCATTTAGCTTAAAAAATAATTTTTTCTAATTTATTCACGAGAATAATCAATTTTCCGTTTATTATTTTATCATCGTCATTTGACGACTCTGGTAGATTGCATCATTGCAGTTTATTGGTTATTTTGCAAATATCAATTTTTGCATAATCCATTCAGATTAAATTGAAATTGATTTTTCGTTTCGCTGTTTTTATATATGAAATTTACAAAACACTTTTAATACTTTTCATTGCCTACCTATACCTAATAAGTCGCAGGTATATTAAGTTTGTCAAATAATTTTCGTATATTATTGTGCGCTTTGATTAGTGTAATACTCACTTAAGTAAATTTGCTTATCATTCATTAAAATGAGCAATATATTCTCGTCATAATTTAAATAAGAAGATTAAGTGAATTTTTACGACCAACTTATACCAACTATATATTACACAATACTCCCTGCAATCATTTTTCTTTTTCTTAGTACATTTCTTCGATATGTAAATAAACACAAGCCGAGCTTTTAAGTTTGGTTACAACATATTCTTAAGCTTATTAAAAAATTTGAAAAATTTTTAAAAAAATTTTAAAGTCAATAACTGAGATCTTCAAAAAGTCTTCTATATCTTCTTTGCTTCTTCTTTCCTTTTTAGCTTTTTAAAAAAATTAAAAAATTTGCCTGTGTGGCCGAGAGGCAAGAGTCTCGACTAGCAACTCAATGGTCGTGGGTTCAAATCCCAAATGCGGTAGAGTTTTTAGTAAACTCGAAAGCCTTAGATGCTAGTGCTTTAAGAGTTTAGTCTTAGAATTTATTCTCTGGCTCAATTTATAATAATAATAATAATAATAATAATAGTTTTTCAACAAGCTTGAAATCAATCTTAATTTTCTCGAGGGGTGAAGAAGGTCGAGACAACACATCAAAAAAAAAAAAAGAGTAGACGAGAAGAATCATAAGACGATAAGTCGATTTCGATTTGCAGCAAAATGTTATCCAATGCTTGCAGCATTATACCCGCTTCTAATAACGTTGGTGTGGCTTAGATTTTTCCATTTTGTATACACCTACTTCTCTTTTTACACGATAGATACGTTCCCAAAAAATACGTGTAAAAAAATTCGTGTAAAAAGAGAATTAGGTGTAAACAAAATTAAAAAGTTCTTGTTAGAGTTCACTTAATTTATTTCATGCTTACACATTTTAATTCATTAAATATTTTATAAAAAATAACTTCTACTTTGGAAAAAGGGAATTATATCTGAAATTCATAAATATAAAATCGTGTTAAAACAAAATAATTCGTGTAAAAAAAGAAATTTTTTTTCTTTTGAACTCGTGTTAAATCAAATTCGTGTAAAAAAAATTGGTGTAAAAAGAGAATTGGGTGTATATGCATGGAAGTTCTTATAATGAGATACTTTTGTAATCTCTTGTGCTTTATGATCAAGGCCTTGATCAGCGATTGTGACGTTGATTGAGAGATTTATGACTTCTTAAGTAATGTGTCCTATGCATGTGTTTCAAAAATTTTGACAAAGGCAAAGTCAAAGTTCGAGGACTGGCACTCCTAAATGAAAACACACAGCCCCAACTCAAAAGCAGCACTAGTCGCATTAGACTTTTTTTTTTAATTATTTCAAGTTGAGTATCAAAAATTCGAATTAAGTTCAAAAAGATTGCTTGTCTTTATTTTTATTTGACATTATTTTAAAAATCTTATTTTTATTGTATACATATATATAAATATAGTTTGTTTTCGCCGCCCCTTTGACCTTTTATTACCGTCGCCTCCCCGCAACATATCATGATATTAACTGTGTGCAGCGCAAATCTAAAAGCTAGTACTCATGTTGTGTTTTGGTTCCGTTCTGTTGTATTTTTTTTTTCTGTTATTCCTTTTTATTGTTTTGCTCTAGTTGTGTACAGATTTTTATATATGTGTACGTATACATATATATTTTTTGTTTATTTTATTTAATAAAAATGGGTCGCTGAAATCGTTTTAACAAAAGATCTTTATATCGCAGTACTGCTTATATACATTACATGTATATGTCCGTTTATACGCATGCAACATTAACTCGAAAATTTTGAGAATAACAACAAAAATTGAATAGATTGCAATAAAAAACTGAAGCATATGCATTTGCCCAAATTGCCATTAAATTTAAATATAAAATTTTAATATCGTGTAAATCAAAGCTAATATTAATAAAAAGGTGCGGTACTTGAACATACACTAAAGCGAAAAATACTCCTTAAAATTTTCGTGTGATTTTAACTTTTAATCAGAGCTTTTTTTTTCGGTCATTTTCTGAAAAGAGCTAATGACATTTTAAACGTTCTGAAGACTATAATTATGCTCATGCTCAGGTATGTGAATTGTTTTTGTTTAGATGTGTGACAAAGTTAATAATGATTCGTTAGTAAAACATCATACCTAAGTGGGTGTTGTTACATCAAATGTTATCTTAAGTGAAAAACAAAAAAAAAAAAAAAAAAAAAAAAAAAATGGAAAATTGCGGAATATTTACCTAGTTGTTGATTTGTTACAGTTTTCACTTGCTTGAGGGCATAGTTAAATAATAATTGTTGTTTTTTTAACGATTAAACTCTTCAGAGACAATTTTATGTTTATTCACCATTTGTTTATTTGATAGGCAGAGCCTGGTCTATAAGAAAAAAGATAAATACATATATATGTGTTGAGTACAATTTGTCTTGGGGTGAATTTTGTTTACTTCTGCTCTTTATGATTTGTGGACGTAGCAAAAAGTTGCTCATGACTATGACGAGTAAGAAAATGCTTTTAGTCCTTTTTTTGAAATCGCTGCATTTTCGTTATAGCGAATGTCCTTGCGAACGAATGAAGCTTTCTGTTTTCGTTCTCTATTTACCGGTTCAAATTAACAATATATTTGGACAAAGAGGATTTTAATAAAACGATTGTTAAAAATTCTCAAAATACACTGTTTATTTCTTTGAAACATGCTTTTAAGGTGTGCAAAATCAGACGATAGGTTCCCAGGTCCACAGCTGGAGAACGCATTAGAGTTGGGAGAGCAACTCAAGTTTAAACTCAGGCAAAGCTGCCATTGTGGTATCATCGACTTGTGATAAGGTACCTTTATTCCACTCTGAACAGACAAGGTATTCATTGGAAAAGCAGCCGTCTCATGCTTAAGGTTTTTAAGAGGAACAGTGAATACAATGTCTTTTAGGGGAGGAGGGGATGCTCTTTCGATATCACCTAAAAGCAAATTTTGAAAGCCAAAGTGCCGACGAACGGAACTTCATTCCTCAAGCCTAAACTAATCAAAATGAGACATAGATACATGGATACATATAGTATAGCTTCTATTAAGATAAAGAAAAGGACAATTTCTAGTTACAATCCGTAAGATATAGTTTTTATCGTAAAGAAAACTGTACTTCAAGCGGAACGTTTTTTGCCCGAGAACAGAATATATTTTATCGCAGCTAAAAGAACGCAATTCTTAAACAACATATAAATTATCACAAGAAAGATGATACGAACTAGCGAAACTTACTTGCAAAATATTTAAAAAGAACATACACCTAATATCGCAAACGAAGATGATATTGAAAGCGTAACTAGCTTCCGAAGACTAAATTCAACTCTCAGTCCGGTAAAGAAGAACCTACTGGGTCGTAGCTAACACATGTTGAAGGCGGATTGGGCAGACATTACCCGCCTGCGGACACGCACTCTTGCCTCACTTCTTCCTGACCGGCACAACGTTACGTTTGTATAGAAGAGACCTTCTTGTTGATTGTAATGTTTTGAAATGACAAAACCATAACCGCGGCACTTGTGTTTGGACATATGCAGATTTGCTAAATCGAAATATATGCGAAAACTACATTTGCTAGGATGATGAAGAAATTTTCATACCACTTCAAGCTATCTAATGCACTGAAGAATAATATAAGAATAAATTTAAATTTGGAGATCTTGTAATGGTGCAAATGGGCCTTTTCGCTATGCCCTAAATTACACAAGACCAACAAGTTTTATTTTTTTTTTTTTTTTTTTTTTTTTTTTTTGTAATGGTGCAAATGGGCCTTTTCGCTATGCCCTAAATTACACAACACCAACAAGTTTAAAATAATACATGACTTAATGGCATGAGGTGTAACTGTAACTGAGGTTAACTATGAAATCAAAGTAAAATTTTATGAAAAAAACGATAATATAAAAAAAAAAATGTTCTCACAAAGTAAACTTTGTATAAACAGCGTAAACATAACTATTTTTTTTATTTTTAACATATACTCACAAGTATGCATTAAACTCAGACACACCTTATCAGTGTTGAATACGCCATCACATCAATAGTTGCAGTAACTCCATCTTTCTATTAAGCAAAAGAAAAGGCGAAAAAAATATGTTAAAGACGAATACATTTACACCTCTGACAAAATGCACAATTTTGTTACGTGATTCTCATTTTCCTCCTTCGTTAACTAAAGTAAATATTAAAAAAAAGAAAAAAAATAAATAATAATAATAATAATAATAATAATAGTAATAATGAAACTATTAAATAATGCCATGACCAATCACGCATTGCGCATTTACTCCGGGGAAAATCACAAAGCAAGGCAACATTAAATTTACACTAATATGTGTAAATGAAATATTAATGGAAAAAATATTTGCCGTGACAACTTCATTAACAACTTAACTTAAATTAATGTACGCGTACGCTGCACGTACATACTTATATACGCAAAAGAACACTAATGATTAAACTTAATAGCACTTTACAGCAAAATATCAACGAAATTATGTAAGGAAAAGTGATGGGCAGGGAGTAGGGGGAAACGGGATGGAACTAATAAAGGCAATATGGTTTCTATATACAACAATAGACAGACAAATGCATGTGTCAGTCAACTTAGCGTTTCTGTTAAAGTGCAGACGTGCTACATAAAACCAATAAAACAACTAAAAGGAAAATGACCTCACCCAATATACACTCGCGTTGAGACAGGAACACGCATTCATCCGTAGTAATAATTGCAGCAGTAGTAGTGGTATATATCATTCAAATGTGTCAAAACATTATACCAAGGGGTGGGGCATCTGATAATAGCATTTTCAGGATTTTTACGAAAAAAGACATGAACTTTGTACCTTGGACTAAACAAAAAATCAAACAAGAAGAGTTTAATAGGCTTATGTTCGGGTAAGAAAGAAAGATTTATTTGTATCGTTCGCTAGAGTGTTCGCTCATAGAACTTATAATGCAACATAAATAAATTAAGTTCTCCTATCCTTGTTTAACACGTTATTGTTTATCGTTTTCTATATATATACATATACATATATACATTTATATATATATATATGCATATATACATTTATATATATATATATATATATATATATATATATATTTGTTCTTTTTTTTCTAATGATCGTCTATTAATCACTTACAAAGTGTAACCCTTTCCCAAACTTCCACACCATCATACCATTTAAATGTTGAAGAATTTATTGATAACATTTTATTGTGTGCACACATTCACTGAACTGAATTGATGACTGAAAACAATTGAAGACAGATTAAGTTGTGCATTTATTGGCTTTCAAAGACAGACAATGGCATTCATTTTTCTAAAAACATCCACATCGGCCCACTGAAACTATTGCCAAACGGTAACTTCACTTCTGATATAACTGAAATTTTCGTGACTCGTTATCAATGCATGCATAACCATATTCCTCACTGATCACTTCCCCATTGATCACTTGTTTCCATACTCATGTTCATATCGGAAACCTTTCAGACAATCCATGTATTTTTTTTGCTAAAACTTTGTTTGTACTATTTATGCGTCCATGGCTGTAACAGAAAATCGAAAACAAAAAAATGAAAGATGCGTTTTCCCTACAACGAACGCCGATTTCCCTCACTCTCTTTCAATTTGCAGTTCAGATTAGAATATGAAAAAACAATTCTCAACTATTATTAACATGTAGAAGGGCACGCACAGCACGTTTGCATACCATAAAAAAGTATCCTATAGCATCACCCAATGCGCACGACGAACAGGTAACTCCTGCTGAGATGTAACGTCTATGCATATATTTTATAGAAGTATTCTAAAAAAACCAGCTCCCTTCTGAAGGTGTGACAAATTTAATCGATTTAATGCCATGGAGCAATTTATTCTTTTGCAAAAAAAAAAAAGAGTTTAAAGAAATGAACTCAAAGGAATATCTTAACATATCTTAGCGGTTTTTTCAAAGATGATTTTTTTTTTTAGATTTTTATGTCTTTTATTTTTCACAAATTAATTGCAGGAATTCATAACCAGCAATAAAAGAAAAATAACTTTCGCAAACCATTACGAATTCTATTGCAATTTTTTAATTATAGCAAAATGATATGAAAAAGACGCAGCAGTCATTAAAAACTTACCAAATATTAAAGGGCTACAATATAATCTTTTAAATGAGTTTTCGAAGATTATCGCCAACGGTGGTGAACAGAGCCGCCAATAGCCATTAAATAGCTTTACATTTCAATTTCGGACAATTAAAGTTTCTATTCTCACGGTATGAGAAGCGAACACGAATCTTTAATCACTTTCATAGTAATCGGATATGCTTTTGCTACGTGGCGACCGTCACTATCCCCATCATCATCGTGGTCGTTGTCTGTTTTAAGTTGCAACAGGGTAAACGCTAAAAAAAAGATATTTATTGCCATCATCAGAAAGGCTCCGTATGTCAGGATTCAAGCGTTAAGTTTAATTGGCTTATTTGACAATTAATGCTCCTATGCATAAAACCCACACAACACACACACACCTAACGATTTATTTATATATAAAACTTTTAAAGCCCATTAAGACGATTAGAGACACGTTAAATTGATGCGTTCTTCACAGAGAAAATCTTAGAAGGAATGCGTAAATAAATAATTTATTTATGAACATAAAAAAATTTCAAAATTTTCAAATTTAGGACAAATATGAAAAACAATGGCAAGAACGTGTTAAGCGATTTTAAAAACCGACTCTGCAAGATTTAAAGTATTAACCACTTTTCTTAAATGTCTTCAACTTGAAAAACACTCATTAGCCGTGCAGAGATCGGTAGTATTATTCTAAATAGATATGTCCGTGCAATATGTGCAATTCAGAGAAAATTTTTCCCGTTATTCTACCCTACTTCTATTCTCCTTGTACTATTAGGTGGTTGTATATAAGACCCATAGAAAGTTAAGATGGACCTATATTATACCGATCTATTTAGAATTGCTCCCCTAATCGATTTGCGTTTGTCTATCTGTCTGCCCATGTATTTTTGTGCTCAAACTAGTGCAAACTAGAGCACGCAAGGGTTGGGTCTGCATGAGTAGATGAGTAGATAAGAACCCTGCATCCCAAGCCAATGCTCGCAGGTTCAAGTCTCAGCGCGACAAAGCGTACCTAATTGAAGCCGCAGTGAGTACTCAGTCAAAGGTAGAGGCATAACACTTGCCGATTGGGCCCGCACTACCGACTAAGCTGCGGCCAGTCCGTGTTTCTTTTCACTTTGTCAGTTCTTTGTGATTGTCATCGTGTTGCGTGTATGGAGGAAGTTCCCTGTTCCCTGCATAAAAAAGAAAGCTTTGAGATAATTTAACTAACTTTGCTGCGCAGAGATGTATTGGCCCAAAGATGGACTTGACCGAAAATCCATTGAATTCATTATGATGATTAGCACCATATAACGCCGTCTTCTAAGAAAGTCGTTATATAAAAAAATTTCTTGATCTAAATCGCGTAATTATAGTATTTCGGTATATTAAGTTGAGAATGGGCCAACTTTTTGGGACCCAACCTATAGAAGATTTTTCATCAAAAAGCAACAGTTTCAACTTTCAATATAATTTCAATAAGTATTTCATGAAGAAAATAAGCGAGGAATATTCCTTTGACAAGAGAAGACATTTTACTACCTTTTGAACTAACTGCCTTCTTTTACGTCTTGGGCATATTCCCTTAAAAGAAAGAATTGCATTAAACGAAATCATGTAAGAGCCTCCTCCAACTGTAATATTTTGAAAGCATCTTCGGATTTTTTCTTCTTCTTCAAATCAACATAGCTCGATTTAAAGCTCTGTAGAATCTAAGTCAACCTGATTTATGAGTCCGGTAATCTGCTTATTGAGTAATCTTTATATTACTGTTAGATTTATAATTTTTTATATACAAATGTTACGCTACAGGTATTTACCAGCACTTTTTATTTAGATAGCATGTTACACGTGTGATACTTGCTTGAAAGACGAGGATTATTTTAATTTATCGAATTGTGTTTATTGAAAGAAGAAGATTGAATCGCGGCAACACTAAAAACTTTGAACGCGATATAATATTGGAAGCGGAAAAGCCAAGTCGACGTTGAAGTCAAATAGACTTGTCACTCCTGTTTAAAGCGTTTAGACGTATATACCGTATCATAAGCTGTTCCGATTCATCGAAATTATCGTTAAACTATGCCAAAATACAGTTGCACCGGTCGTTAAAAAAAAGGCGGGACAGCAATACACGAAAAGCCGTTATAAGTAGACAACGCTCGATATTTTTGTTGCAATACTCATCTAGGAAAGGTGTGAAACAATGAATTGCTGCCACCTTTGCTGATTACGACGTTATTCACCAAATAATCCTCCTCCTAACTAATCCTCAAGTTGTCTAAGCTATTTTGTCTAAACAATGCTTCCACTTTTTTTAATAACAACCTTACATAGAAACGAAAATTGATCTTTCGATAAATAATTTATACTCTCATGGCGGGGGGGGAAAATAAAAAATATTGTATTCAAAGGCTTGATTTAAGCACTTTTTTGTTATAAAAAGAGTTTTTTTATTTTTTTAATAAATTTGCTTTGTGGATCCATTCCTTAAACTTCATTTCATAACGCCTTTAAATACATTTCTGGGCAACTGGAGATATCTAAATAATCGAGGCCTCACTGTTCTTACGTTATTATGCTATGTGTTTGATCAAACACTGTAGAAATCAGAAGGAATAGCAAAATTGCAACACTATCTTCGCTTGTTTACTCCTGAGACTTCGATCTTATCAAATCTCACATCTTTGCTTTGTCTTACAATCTTATACACGTTATATATAAAGTAAAGGAAAAGGTAGCACAATCGCTAATCCTTGCTAAGTATTAGAAAAGGGCCTCCAACTTGAAAGCTACTAAACTACTAAGTTGCAGTAGCGCTTCCTTGTTGAGGTTATTTATGAACGGCAAACCAACAGTGTATCTCATTTCTTTTATTTCTTTTATGCGCTTTAATAATTCTGTTAATGTAAATATCATTCAAATTGTTTTTACTGTTTGTTTTACACTAAACAATAAATAAACCTTTCATCCCCAGACATATTGGGCATATATATATATATGTATATGATAATAAATTTAAAAAAAAATTATTATTAACCCACATTTGCACACTTAGTAAGCGCAAATATGACAGCTTAACCGTCCCAAAACGCCTTAAGTATCCAATAACTTGACTTAACATAAATCAATTTTATAACGATTACGATTCCGACAACAACAAGAGACACGATTTATAAAGAAAAAGCGTAACACGTCTAAAGAGAGAAAGAGAGTGAGAGGGAAGAAAAAAAAAAAGGCTTTCACTTTTTCCCAGAGGTGATTGGAGGTCACTTGAAATGTAGGCAAAGCAACGATCATATTACTCTTACCATACATGACATAAGATAATTTCAGAATATGAAAGGTACACGCACAAGCCTTCAAGTAACGCGTTAAGTATTGTCGGTTCTCTTTTCGATAGCCATGTACAAAAACAAGGCAGAGAAAGCTACATTCTCTTTAAAGCGAATCTTAGATACCCGCCTGTTTATGATAAATGCGGCGTTAAGTTAACTAAGCCGCTTAAGCTGCTTTATACAGCAGCAATGGTGCTCGTCTTACATAACATTTTTTCTGCACAATTTATTTCTCAATAACTACATTTCCTAACAGTTAATATATGAATTTCATTAGTTTAGCGAGTAGTAGCGAGCGAAAATATTGCAGTTTTCTAGCAATGAAAGATATTTTCATCCATTTTTAATTTGATCTGTCGATATTCTTTATTAAAGGTACACGCACAGCATTTAAGAGTTCGCAATCTCTGAACAGTAGGTGGTAGAATTTTCATGAGTATATCTAAATCGTGCCTCAATATTTTAGGCTTTTCAAGAATATATATCTTAAGTAAAAAACGTGCACATGCATGAGCGATACTCTGAATTTATTGCAATAAGGTGGCAGCATTTGTTGATAAAAGCAGTTTTCCATTCGGTTTGGTAGATAAGTAAGAGATCAGTAAGCTGGAGATTTCTAATCAATTGAAAGCGCCGCCCTTTTGCGGCGGCAAGTTCATGTAAAGAAGTAGTAACCAAAAAAAAAAAAAAAAAGGAAAAAAAACCATTTGCTTGCAAATACATACAACCTATAAAAGTTAAGATGACGAAATGCTTAGAACAATTCCTTCTTTTCAGCTAAGTTGGGATTTCGCGCGAAAATTATGAACTCATATAACTTGAACATTGTTTTAGCTCAAAATTTCATGTGCAATCAAAAACAAGCTTCGTGCGAGGCTCACGAGAGTTAAACCAAGAACGTAACCTTAGGCGGCTATTCATAGCTCAGTAGTGGTATAGATGATTTGATGAATTTAATCACAGTGGCCTCCTCCAAAATTCTTTTGAGTTATGATCGCGAGGTGATTCGTTAGAAGATAAAGCAGATTGAAGAATCAATATGAGCGGAAGAGCTTCGATGTTAGACCATTCGCACCAGTCCCTTCATAATGTAATGAGCGTTCAAAGAAAAACCGCACAATTCATTGAAAACGTACACTGAAACAGGGAGGAGTCAAACTCAAGAAAAGACAATCATAGAATGATCATTTCCAACGAGTATGTATGTAACGATGCGTTTGCAATCTTCAGAGAGGTATATACTTTTCGCCATCATCCAAATACCAGGTTTCAAACATCAGCACAAATTAATAATTTTGAAAAAATTTCTAAGATTATGCCGTCTATACATGTGAAGGTATTCCTCGCATATAAGGCAGTTTTGTCCCACATATATGGAGCAGTTACTTGTGTAGGGTGCACGTTATTTGTTTATAAGCTTCCTGTAATATAAAGCAATTCCTCTTTACGAAGCCTGGATGTGAATCAGTTGCTCTCACGGATCCTTCTCATTTCAACACCTCCGTCATCCTCATTTAACTTGATAACTATTTTTTGCCAACAGAAGAAATTGGTTCTTCTATTGCGCTTACATTGGATTCGTGGTAGAAAAAGTGATATGAGATTTGGTTAAAATTGAAACACATAACGTCCCTAATTCCTAAATATGTTAATGCATTGCAAGCGTGCAAGTTGTTAATTATCGTTGAAGCTGTTCAGGTAATAATGCCTTCGCCATGCCCTGCATCTAAATATTACAAAGTGTTCAAACCAACACGCTTGATGATGTTGTCCTACATGCAAGACAACGCCTTCGCCTTTAAACCGATTTGCGGGATTTCAAACAACCATGGAATTGCGCTGCCCACCACTTCATGTTTTTGTAATCGAATATCTTTCTCATAGCTAAAGTTCAATCTTCGCAGATGTCTTTTATATATAACGCGCTAATACACTATAAAGAGGATCTGACTTCAGAATAACACGAAGGAATATCGTTGTAGAACTTTCCACACTACATGGCTTAACCGTATTCAATATATGGCATTCGCTGCAATGGCTATTAGCGAAAGTTCCAACTTTTCTTCTCAATTTCACAAAGCATACAAATATTCCCAGAAGTCAGTTAACAAAATGAACGTTTATCCGCGATGGTTACTTAGGAGAAGATGAAATCAACATACCTAGTGAATGATCTTAAAAAGCTACAGCACGTTAATGGCAACAAATAATGATAACAAAGCTACTATGTCCTGTTTGTTAAAAACAAAAGTAACTCATGTCTGAATGAAAGTAAAAGAAAAAAACAAAGAAGAAAACGTTTTTCTTCTTCTTTCTTTGTTTGTCTCCTTATTATTAGTGTTATTATCATATATTTTGGATGAAAAAGAGAAAAAAATTTTTCGTTTTTATTAATAAACCGTCGATCGACCTGAATACAATGCTAAGTATTAATAACAAGAAAAAAAAAAAGAAGTAAAAAAAAGAATAAAAAAAAAAACTTCAAAATATTGTCACAGCATGATATTGTTTGTAGCAGAAGCAATGTCTTGCATATACACTATAAATACGCTAGTAAGCGTAATTATTAGTATACATTACCTCTTGGCTGGAAGCACAAGTAAAATGAAACCAAGTCTTTTTCTCGTTTTTAGTTAAGTAGGGTGGGCTTTATCTTAAATACGAAACTAAGGTGAATGTGCACATATGTGCCATGTGTATGTGTGTGGTATGGTCACATATCATTTGTATAAGAGCGTGTGTAGGTGTGAAAAACGAAGCATGAAAAAATTGCTAAAAATTAAGTTGTCACAGGACCTTTTTTCTTATTTTTAGCACTAATGTGCCACATTTTATCCTGGTGTGAGTGTGTAGGTGACATTTAAAACTTACTTCAAGTATCTGATAACAGTTTTTTGTGTGCATTGCGAGTTAATATATTAAGTTTGTCATTCGATAAGTTATACACAAGAAAGTTCATTTCCTAATCTCGTTCTGTAGCGGCTTTTTCACTTCAACCTAGAAGATATTATATGATCTTTTTACTCTCGCTTAATGAAATTATAATATATACAGATTCAAAAATAGAAAAATGCTATCTAAAGGTCAGCAATGTTTCGGCATGCTGGCTGGCTTGTAGATAAACAAGGAAAGATTTTTTAAAATAAGAGAAACAGACACTAATTAAGTTAGCTTCGGATGGTCAATGCATGTGATTACTAGATTGACTAAAAGATAGCAACTCCTTCGGGTTTAGTGTTTGAAAATAATACGTGTAGCGTAGTTTGTGAATGAAATTAGACATCGCAAGACTTTTAAGCATTTGTTAGCTTCAAACCACGGTTTCCATTAGCCATTTGACTGCTAACTTTTGGCATATTAACAACAACGTGGCTGAAATATTCTAACCTTTTGAAACGATCTAGCATTGAAAACAAGAGAACTACATTCACCTCATTCTTCACTGAGTAATGAATAGCCACTCCCATAAGCTGTTTGGCAGTAGGTATAATTGCAAACATTTTTATTGCTTGGGCCTTCAGAAAAAGACTAGGCGGTAAGAACGGGTATTAGGTCTTCTTAACCAAGAACTGATGTTATTGCGCATCTTCTGAAAAAAATTTGTTTTAATCTACAAATGAGCAAATGATTTTTCGCTTTAACCTTCGGGAAAAAACGAAAATTAAGAAATTAAATTCAAGGCTTTATGAAACGTCCACCCATATGCAAATACTTCATCCTTCTTGCCGACTATCAAGCGGATTGGAAACCCAGTTGCTTATTTTTGGAATACAAACCTTATATTTTAACACCAGAACTACCCCGGGGGTGTCCAACTGGCGCTTCAACTTTTAAGTTCCGAAAAAATTGTTTAAGGTTGTTATACAAAATTCCAAAATTCCATTTATATATCAGCCCTTTTTTTCTGCCTGGTCTAGCTTTCGATAGAGATACATCACTTACCGCACGTACTGCTACACCTTCCTGTAAAAATATGCCGCAAGGGTTCCCTGAATGATTAAGAATCCAAGTTTAAAAAATAGGTGTGATCAGTCCACCTGTACGTTCGCAATATGGAAGAAAGGAAGGCGAACGCAAAACAATACGTGTAGTTTTGTCATATATTTATCTATCTATAGTTTCGATCCCAATATCCCGAAAAACTATTGTCCAGATGTCCAATAGAAGCACTTGAATGTTCAAATGTTCAAAATGATCTCGACTATTAACCAATACAGATACAATTTTAATCCCAATTTATTTCTACAAAAGATGTCCGAGATGTCATGGAACAGGAGAAACGAAAACCCAGATCCCTTGGGCAATACACTTTTGAATGATCCCAAAAATCCTTACTCAAGTAGAAATATCAGAGAAAACCATCCAGAGGTGTTGTATGACTTTTTATGTCCAGCTATAGGAACAGGTGGTATACTATACCACTTCACTAGCAGTTTTTACACCTGATCGCGTCCGTCTCGGATCGCAAAGACGTGTGAACTGTGAGTCCTTGAACGTTTCCTAGAACTGGCTTAATAGCAAGACGCTTTAAATCAATGTGTTACCTCACGTGCTACGGGACCTGTTATGGGGTTTGTCATAGTCACGAGAGTATGCCGGTTCGTACTCAAACAACCTGCTTTTTCAACAGACATGGTGAAGTTAAGTCAAAAAAAAGACTTTCATGTTAGGCCTTTCATGAAATGATGATCATGTCACCAGCTAACGTTAATCTAACTTTTTGATGAGCCTGATACTTTTTTCTTTCTGCTCATGTAGCCGTTCCCATACCACAGCCTTTTGTAAATTTGTGCAGAGGAATTGAAACCATATATTTGCAGATTTCTTTACAACCGGTAATGGCCAAGAAAAGAGATGGACGGAAGAACTCGCGAAAATGACTCAATCGTTCCGGAGTTAACTAGGGGCTAACTAATAGGGCTTATTAGCTACATAAAGCATATTTCGTGAAGGATTTAAAATCAAATGACCATAATGTTTGGGAGGCGGTGATCGATATAAATAAATTCGTCTCAACCTCAATTTAATGTATTTTCCTTGCTTTGCTTGCCTTTGTGTTGTTTCAAAGGCTGACTGCGCTTACTTCACTATCTTTCGACCGTACACTACAACTCAAAGTAAACTGATTTGTGCGTTTGTGAATTTGTGTTTAGTTGGCTATATATCGTTTACACATTCATTCCGTTTGTCTTTGTGTTTGTGAACAAGCGGCTTTTTAGCTTTTTCGTTTCTTTTCATTTTTTTTTCTTTTCTTTTCATAGTTTCTTTTCTATCTTACTTTGTTGCTGCGATTGCATTCTTTGCAATTGACACGTAATCAGTGTGTGGGGGATTCTTGTTAAAAGCATACCTGAGTTATGACTAAGCCCAAAATTACATATCATGTTTGCCAAACGTAATAATTTTTGTATAGTCGCTTGTTTTTTTTTTTTTTCCTGTGTTACTTGTATTCTCATAAGTAAAATGTGCAAAATGTACGCATTTTTTTCCTCTTTAAAAATAAAGTATTATATGCGCCTGCCTAGGCAGCTGTAAGAGTTAAAATATGTCTGTATGCCGGTAACTGACAAATGCTTTTAGAAGTGGCCAGGCGGAAAAACACACACACTGTATAATCTCGCCGTTGCATTTATTTGTCTTAAGTAAATTCCAGTGTTACAGTATAAATGTTAAATTTTTTTTTCCATGTTCTCGTTCGATATATATAGACAGACTCTCGTAAACAAAGTAAACAAATATTTTCCAAGAATTTTTCCTTCCTTTTCACAATTCGAAACGCATTAAATCACGCAGCGTCACTCACATAGATTTGCCAATGACTTGACATGTAATCAGAGGTCCCAAATAATTTGTATTAAATGAAAAGCTTTCAAGTCTCTATAACCAGATAAGTGCCTGCAGCTCTTGTGCCGCGCCCAACTGTTGAGTAGTGGTCTGTTTTGTTGTATCAATAGCTAAGCTTCTGTCTTAAAATTAATAAAATTTTCCCTATCAAGATTGTCGAGCAAATAGTGAGCCTTTTCAAATCCACCCTTTCGTTTACGACTGATAACACATTTCTTTTACAAACGGTCATTGTCCATTAAATCAAAACGTTCTACAGATATACCTCACTGTCAAGTTCACCTTTCTCTGAAGTTGAATTGTGGTTTGGAATAAAAAAAAATATCAAGCAATCGAAACATGGAACTAGTTATAGTAATAAATGCATTGAGAGAGCAAATATTATTCCTAGGATCAGGATCGACTTCGTTACACGGTCGTGCTGAAGAAAATCCCTTTATGCAATTTATTTACTTCACTAAACAAATTGAAGAAAAGATTTTTATTACTGGCACATGTGCTATATTAGTATTTTTTAATGGCGAGAGAGAGATAAGCAGTCCAATACATCTTTGTTCGATTTCTTCGATATCTTATGTTCACGATATAATGATTTGCAAAAACTTCAAAAACGTTCCAGTTTCTGTTACGATTTCATCATTTTATCCAAATATTTCTCCCTAAAGCAACCTTTTTCTCTACTCTACTCTACTCTAACAAGAACTTTTTAATATTGTTTACACCTAATTCTCTTTTTACACGAATTTTTTTACACGTATTTTTTGGGAACGTATCTATCGTGTAAAAGAAGAGAATTAGGTGTATAGGAAAGAGTGCCGTTTAATTAATCTCAAATGTTAGGGTAAATGGGCAATAAATTGCATAAATTCGCGCCGTTTTTTCAGAGAAGCAACCAGCATTTTATTTAGTCTTAGTTGAGGCTATGTTGTAACATGTATTCGGCACTATCTAACCGAGTTTTCATTTAGTAGTGAAACTAATCACTTTTGAAGAACATTTATTAATTATTCAAAAGTTTTAGAAAAGTTTACGTTCCCTCACAGTGAGTGAACGCACACGCACAAACTCGTTTTACAATAATTTGTTTTATAAAATCAAGAAAATATTTAGCTTCACTTTTGTTGATAATCGAAACTATTCTACCAAATGTGCGCTATATCGAGGACTCGACTTGAATTTACATGCAAATCTATTAAAACTGCGTACATACGCATCAGCATAAAACTGTATATATGAATATATATGAATAAGGAAACTGGTGTGACCAGCAATCATTTCTTATCATTTCTGCCACAATCGGCTTGAAGATCAGACAAATCTGTTCATTAGCCGCTCGTCTCCATAATTGTCGCAAAACGTTTTCCCGGCAGGTGAGCTTAAAATGATAAAGCTTTCAAGTACGAGAATCATCTAAATCGCTCCAAACGGTCGCTCAGAACTTATAAAAGGCAGTAAGATTTATAACGTTTTCTCTAAACAACAAAGTGCTACCATGCGCTCGGTAAGTCTCGCCCTATGTAGAGCTAAATTTTATCCGATCCCCTGACACAAAGAAAGACAGAGATTCCAGACAGGCTTTTCTTTTGCCAGGCGGGGGGAATTGTCTGTATACCGACCTCCATGCGGGATCCGGCAAGTGATCATCCCGGGGCGCGAGAATGTGCCCTTTTCATCGCCACGAAACTCCACGGCAAGAGCCCACGTACAATATCAACAGACATCCACATTCAGAGGTTAGGCCTGATACTACTTTCGTATATCACGCGAAAAACGTCTTTCACGAGGAATGTTGTAAATATTTTGATCTCCTGAAAATTACCCCACCTGTTTTCTTTTACGCAACGCAACGCATTTATACACATGTTACAAACTGGTCGAGGAAAGTAAATCGACAGATACAATTAATTGACCGATCATCTTCATTATAGAGAGTCTCAAAGTCTCAATAAACTCAATATACATTTTCGAAGAAAGCAGAGCAGCAATAGATGAAAATCTGGAGCCTAACTTAAAAAAAGGAAAAAAAGAAAAATGTAAAGCAAGATAATAAAAGTACAAACCACAAAAGTGTCGTAAGAAGAACAACAATAACAGCGACAAGTAAAGTCAGTAGCAATCATTAACATTCACATGTAAAAAAAAAAAACAGAAGAGTTCATTGTCATTCTGAAGGTGGTAGAGACAGACAAGACAAGAATAGAAGAAGTGTTTTTTTTTTCTTATTTAATCAAACGTTTCACACAAAGAATCCATGCACCGTCGTCTCATAGTCTTGAGCTGCAACGTTTTTTTTTTTTTCAACTGTTTTTAACTTGAAGAAATCCAGATGGACTACAAGCATAAATGTGATTGCCTGCCTGAGAGTAGGTGTTTTTTGCCTTTGTCGTTTTTTTTTTTTTCATTTGCCTTATCCAAGATGCGCTAAGAGATACGTATATTATTTGCTAAAAGTTGATATGTGTCGTGTAACTGTGTTTTATACGTATTATAGTTGCATGTGAATGTATGCGTCTGCCGACAGACATCATCGTATGTGCATAGTCTATAGTGTGACGCTATAAACAAGAGAAAAGAAGAAGATAAAGCATCAAATAACACTTCAAGTTGAAGTTCATATATGCACAAGTATTGCATTTATACATCAACACACACATACACATATATACGCATACATACATACATACACATACACACATACATACATACATACATACATACATACATATATACGCATACATACATACATACATACATATATACATACATACATAAATACTTACATATATATATATACATATATATACTGATATGTATTTCATACGTAATACATACATCAGCTTTTAGTGGGAATTATGATTATGAGAGTGGATTGAAATCACTTCTATAAACATGCAGAGAGATAACCACCGGTAAACGCATTCGCGCATACCTACATATGTATATCAAAATACTTCCGCATTAAAAAAATAGTACTCGGTATATAAGAAAACAGCTTAGATGTGTACCTACTGCCTATTGGTCTGATGAAAACTATAGGCAGACTGACTACGTCTACATTCAGATTAACTGTGTGAGGTATTGTTGTTTACCCGTATTTACTAGTGGTACTTTACACTTAAGCAGCTTATCATTTTTTTGCTTTCTGGCTGGTATATGTTTTTAAATTGTGGGAGTAAATGCAAAAAGGAAGAAGAAAAAACACAATTAAGAAGGCGACAAAAAGGATTTTTTATTATTATATTCTTATAACAACAATGACAACAACAACTGCAACAACGACGGCATTGAAGTGACAGGAAAGAGGAAGTTTATGTGTTGATAAAGTAAGGAAATCTGATAAAATTATCAGCCCGGATCCTAATCACTTTGAATCAAATGATAATAAATTTTTTTATGAAACTTTTTTTAATTTAATTATTAAACTTTTCAAAACTCTAGTGATTTTCGTAAAATTTCGTCTATCATGAAAGTAGACGCTGGTTTCCTATCTATTTTGTATCTAAATAGAGATGACTAACGTTAAGAATTTTTAAAGAATTGTTAGTAAACCGACACAAATCACACTGGGGGCAGTAGTTTTCAAAGTTCATTTTTGGAGAAAGGTTTAACTAGAACTCATAGATATTCTTGCTTAGATTGCATAGCAGAAGTTACATGGCTACAGATCCAGAAAGAAACGAATTTTGGTTAACTAACACGCTTGTATTAACAAGCACACGATTTCAATAAAAATTGTGTATGTTTCATTACCAACGTCAGGCAAGATTGGATTTCTGTCAAACTACTCGACGAGTTAGTCCATTAAATTTCAAGTCTTAATGTCATGGGAATGGTTTTTCCTAAAAGAAAGGAGATGAATTAAAATGATATTCGGCTCGTTGCGAATCTTTGAGAATGGCGGCTCTGAACCACGATATAAAAATTGATATAACCTTTTGGTAAATTGAACATACTTACGTAAGCTTCGTAGATGGCGATCAGAGTAATAAAATTTTTGTTTAATATTCAATTAGATTAGTTTGTTGGCAGTCAGGGGACGTGTTGGATTCATATTTTTCTCTAAGTTTTAGATCAATATCTGCTATGGATTTTTTAATTAAAGTTTTCCACGTATTGAAGACATGGGTTTCGGGTTCCGGGTTCCGGGTTTCAAGTGCATACAACGCGTATAGAAAATGAAAGTGTTCGAATATATATATATATATAACAGATCGGCAAGAAACTATTTTTCATTTTCAATTAATTATTATAAGTAAGCTTTGGAACTTTTTTAGGTGGACTCCATCACCTGTGTTATTGATAACCAATTAAAGAAATTTCTCTCTATTACACGGAAAGTTGCCTCTCATCAAGCCAATACATGTCCTTAAGGCACGATAATAATCTAATGAAATTTCGAAATATGCTTATAATAGCAGCGAACCGATTTAAAAATTTCTATGGCAGCAAGCAACTGATGTGGGATTTTTTCATTTTTTAGAGAGATTTACGAAAAGTTACGCCAGAAATAGTCGATCGATCGTTCCTTTAAGCAAGTGATAACAGTAAATTTCCTTTTATATGCTGCTTCTAGCGAGAGAAGATATGCATGTTCTTCGTTTCAGGTTAAATTCTATACCCTTTGCATTAAAAGCAACAAAGTTATGGGGGAATCTTGAAAAACGTCGCTCTAAACGGAAATCGTTAAATTTATTCAATTTGTTAGCAATCTCATCATTTCGTGGACCTTAACGTTGATGACAATGAACTGTCTTGCATAATATAATAAACGTTATGTCGGGGCGAGGTATTTGCGTAATTAATTTAATGAATGATCATTTGCAAAAGGATCACAAGTACAAGATCGCCTTTTTTTTATGTAGAAGTAAAAAAGTTATAGAAATTTTTTTTTTTTCGTGACAATTTTACATATAGGTGTTTGTGTGTTTCATTTAAAAATTCTGCTACTCTTCGTTATTTAAGAAATTCGCGCACGTACTCGCATGTCAAAGACGATTAAACGTAAATTGGAAATTCGATGATAATGCATTTCTTATCTTACAAAAATATTTAACATTCTTTTGCAATACATTACAAAAAATATATAAATAAAGAGTTATTAAATTGAAACAAGTATTCATGGCCGCCGCAAAGCAATGAGCAGTGGAATTTTTAAAAACTATTAAAAAAGTGACGAATCGAAAATTTACTTACGAGCACATAACGAATGCGGCCTGTGCCATTCATAAACGGCGATGTCCAACGCATTGTTTTCATCTGTCCGTATTGGCCGTATTTAAGAATAATGGTTCTCAAATTTTTGGAAATAGAAATTACCCCAGGTAACCTATTATAGGTTATGTTAATGGACACCGAGAGATGGAAGAATTGCCCCGGTTTTTTTTTGCAAGGCACGCTCCGATATAAGCCACACGAAACCGACATCCGAACATCTAATCTCAGTCGAAGATGAGAGAGGTTGGACGACGTAGTGGGAATGAAGAAAGGTCCACCCCAAGGACATCCGAAAGCGGTTCCGGGATAGCCTTAACCCCAGCGGAGGGCTACAAGTTGGCAATGCGCTGCCACTACACCGTTTACAGAGCTTTTTACCCTACGGTAAGAAAGAACTACGGAAGAAGGAACAACGCTGTCACGCACTATCTTTTTCTGCTGTTCGGTTGTTATACAGTGGATAGTGTTAATAATAAACGATGTTACAGTTTGTTACGTTCCTTGCGTTTTTTACGTTCCTTGTGTTGTTTTTTGTAATGTTTTTCTGATATGCTCATGAAGGGGGTGTATACCTTTTTCTGTGTAAGGTCGATTGACCGATCGATCAGTGAAAAGTATCAAGCATAAGCGTACAGTTTTCGTTAAATTAGGCGAATAACTAAAGGGTACATAATGTACATGTGTGTGTGTTTTCTTTTACAGTTTTATGGGTGTGTGCGTTCAAGAAGGTCAATTGCATGCCTTAACCGAGTACATAAATGGCGGTTCATTGGAACAATTGTTGGCCAATAAAGAGGTGGAATTAGGCGCTGCTTTGAAGTTGAAACTAGCTCTAGGCATAGCTCGTGGTATGGCTTATGTGCACGATGCGGGCATTTTTCATAGAGACTTAACCAGTAAAGTAAGTGTAATGTTGTTCAAGTCAAGTTTTTTATATTCAATAAAATGATGATTTCATCAATTTTTTTTTTTTTTTTGTATTCAGAATGTGTTAATACGAAAATTACCAGCCGATCAATATGAAGCAGTGGTGGGTGATTTTGGTTTAGCTGCAAAAATACCAGATAGGAAGTAAGTATTTTTGACAATTTTTTTTTTTTATAAAACTTGTAATCAAATTAATTTTGGATAATATTGCAGATGTAAAACACGCTTAGAATATGTTGGTTCACCGTATTGGGTTAGCCCTGAGTGCCTAAAAAATCAATTTTATGACGAGAGAAGTGACGTGTTCTCGTTTGGCATTATATCGTGTGAAATTATAGCACGCATCGAAGCCGATCCGGATATTATGCCGCGCACCGACTCTTTTGGTCTGGACTATTTGGCATTTGTTGAATTGTGTCCCATGGATACACCTCCTGTATTTTTAAGACTGGCCTTCTATTGTTGTATTGTAAGTCTTTCAATAAAATTGTTTAAAGCCAAATGCGTTTTGTAAAATTTTTTTGTTTTTTTTTTCAATGTTTTAGTACGATCCTAAAAGTAGACCAACGTTTCATGATGTTGTTAAGAAATTGACGTTGCTTTTAGAGAAATATCAACATGATGCTGTCGCGAAAAATGTATCAAAAACATTGAAGGCAACCCCAGCAACTAGCGGTAGCTCTTCTCCGTTAAGTTCTTTGGAGATTACTAACTGTGCACTAAGCGGAAGTGACTCAGAAAACCAAAATATTTGCGTGACACTTAAAAACGGGTGCGCTCGCCAAGTGTTAACAAAGAAATCTAACTCTGCCGCCAATACTAACAGTACAGCATCATATATAAATACAGCCTCGGCCACTTGTCTATCCCCCAGGCACTTAAGAGAGGTGAGCGACAATGGTTTCGTTTTTGCGGAACCTAATAAACGCATCAGTTCAATACCAAACGATTCGGCAAAAGTTTTAAGTCACAAAAAACTTGTTGAAGATAGCATTAATACAAACAGTCGAGTTAGAAGAGCTACGAAAAAGTATGAAGCAGCTGCTGAATTATTAATGCAACAACACCATCGCCGTTCGCTCAGTGAGAACATTATACATTTCCCACTGCATACCACCCCCAGTGATAAGGCCCGTTGCCACCAAATGCAGCGGCAAAGATCGTCGACTCATTCACCCACACCTCCCCCAATCAATGGATCGTCAAGTGCTACTTTGGTTAGAGCGATACCCGTGCAAGTCTGCGAGTCGCCTACACCGGGTTTAACGTTAAGAAAAGTGGCAGAAACTATGTGCTTGAAAGATGCTCAATACAAACCCATGAGAACAGATCAAAATGGTGTGAAAACTAACCCTTTTACCGCTCTAGCCCAGTTGCGACGAGTCAAAAAGGTATTGGGGGCCAATCCCAAAACTTATGCTGCTGGAGTTGGTGATTTATTTAGCTCTTGCTTTGAAATGTGTGCTCCCTTTTTTAAAGAGATGGCAGCCTTACAAAAAATAACCAGTGCCGCGGAAGAAAACAAACTAGTAGGAGGACTGGGAGCGGCAGCAACGATCATAGCTCATTCGCCCATTGAACCAAAAAGCCTTCCCACCTCGCCGCAATTGACACGTAAATTTAGTGCAGCTGATTTGAAATTATCTCCGAGTTTACAAATAGGCCGGCGCCCAACTGCCGAAGATGAAGACGATTGTGTTGAAGACTCCGATATCGAACAAGATGCAGATGGTGGAGGCAATTGTGCTGACGCTGAATCGAGTAGCGATGATTCCGCCGAAAGACCTGCTCCTGCACCTGCAACCCGGAAGTATCGTGCGAATTCCTTGTTTACACATCCATTGTTTCGCGGCAGCAATACCGTCAAAAATGACGAACAAACTATCACAACGTTAAATGCGATCGGTTCTGCTGTTACTGGGGAAGAGTTTAACTCTTCTGAGGACGGCTGCGAAGGTGACGACAAGCCCTCTAAGGATCTGTCGACATCAATTTCGACACCGGCTCCTCCTGCCCCCACATTTACGGTGCCACTCGTAGCTACGCCTGCCTCAATATCCTCATGCCCCGATTTCGAATTAAACGAAATTAAACACGATTTTTTGCCCACCAAAAGCACATTAACCAGACGTGATTCGATCGAAAGCGGATTCTATTCATGCTTTAACGAAGAATCCGATGCCGCTACTACATATCGCCAATATGGGGGCGGAATTTCAACCTTAGGTTTGGGCTGCGGTGGTAGCAATTGTTGTTTTGAACAGCTAAAGTCACAATTAATGTTAGATGTGGGTGCCAATGGTGATTTGAGGTATGATCGAGGTTACAAATATGCCTAAGTCATTGTTTATGTTTTACATTATTCTCGAATATTCTCTCTAGTGATAAATTGGCCAGTTTATGTCGGTGTTGTTATTACAGTTCTACGTCACAAAGCGGTCATCATCAGCAACTCTTAAATGATTCTTCTTCTACCTCATCGTCGGTGTTGCTGATGGATGAGGTGTCAAGTGGAGCAGGAGGACCAATAGCTGTAAATACTCGGACAAATACTTCAGCTTTACGTTCACTCGACGACCTGGAATTGCCAGATGCTGCAAGGACCAACAAACGTTATACCTGCCATCATCATTTGTTAAGCAGTAACGATCCAAATTTAACCGCGACCGCAGGCCTAATTAATCGCTTAGCGTTGGATTCTGAAATTCATTCAATGATGCAACGTAGTCCATTTACTACGAACCAATTATTGTACTGTAAAAATCGCACCTCGTCCATTTACACGGACAGTTCCGATGATATTAGCAGCCTTGCGGGTTCAGATTCATTGCTATGGGACGATCGTTCGTTTGCCTTGCCACCCAGCACACGTTCCGCGCAAATAGCTAAAATAGTGGAATATTTTGAACGTAAACGTCAAGTACCTGACAGTAATCCGCCACTCCGTAACGCTGGTGGACATTCGCCAGCGAGCGGTAGTGGATCCACCTCATCGTCATCGTCCATGGCAGCTGCTGTGGCTGCATCATATTTATCCTACGATACAAGACGCTATTCTGATTTCAAGCGTCACGCAACCATTAACTCTGACTACGAAGCTTTTTGTTTTGAATTAGATAAAAAACCATCTCAAGCACGCTTAATGGTATGCGAAGGCGCGGTCAAATCAAAATTACAAATATTTGATAAAATTAAACAGCAACATCAACAGAATTCGATGGCAGCGGCAGCAGCAGCGGCAACAGCAGCGACTACCTGCACATCTGTCGCACATCCGCTAGCGGTTTCACATAATTCTACAAATTCAACGACGATGACGACGTCCTTGAGCTCTGTAACACCATCTCAAACACCCACAACGTCAGCAACGGCGGCTAACATAACATACAATAAATGCTAACGTACAGCTCATGTTAAATGAAATTAATGTTTGCTATTATATTACTAAGCTTAGCCCAACGTGTAAGCTGCTGTTGGTAGACTGTTCATTTTGTGGATGATAATAATATGTTTGAACTCCACTTATTAAATATGCTTAACATTCTTTGCTCTCCCATACACTATTTACCTACCTATCTACGCCTCACTTGTAAACAAATTTATTTTCATATTTCTTCGTTGTTCTTTCTGTCGACGGAGTTTATTAGCAATGCACACACAGCAAATCTCATTCGTTAACGTTGCTCAATATACCGAATATGTAATTTCTTTGAGTGTTCTACATGTATGTCTGTATTCAATAATAACAAATAAAAAACAAGAAAAAAAAAAACAGAATAATATTTCTCATTAACGATGCCATTCATTTTGTCACATTGCCCTTTTATATTAAATTTTGTTTTTATACTAATTTTCTCTAAAAAAGAAAATTAAACGGAAATTTTGCTGCTCTATTTAAACACGCAATTAAAAATAAAAGTTCGAGAAACTTTTTTGAATCATTTCATCCTTTTAAAATCCAGTTCGGATTGTGTCACAAACTTATCCCTTATTTCGATTTAATGCCCTGTAACTATAAAGGTCAAGTTCATCCTTTTTGGGAAATCGATGTTTTATTCCGTTATTTCGACAAATGTTTGAAGTACAATATGTATGCTACTACTGATCGATGATGACTATAAGAAAAGCAATTATGTTTATTATGCTGGTCTTCAAGGACAAGGAATAAACTGTCTGGTGACTAGAATCTTCGACAATTTTCTAGAAAGTTTCTATTGCCATGACAGGAAGGCACTTAACAGATTTACGTCTATTCTGTAAATAATGAACCTCAATGCGGTTCGACGTAGTAGTGTCTGGAAAGCCTAAACGAACCTAAAGACTAAAGTCATTTGCATTGATATCCGTTTAATAACCCCTTTCTATAACATGACATTGTAAACGTTTAGATAGATCGGTTCTAGAATAGAATGTCGGAAGTAGCACCCGAATTCCTAGTAAATCGCTTAGAGCTCGCATTTTCGGGATAACTCAGTTGTTTATCAAATTTGAATTTCTTTTCAAATTTCGTGCAAAGCTGCTCATGTAAAATGAAAGCCCAAGGCTGTGTTCGAAATCAAGAAAATAGCATTTCGCGTAATTTAAACTAAAACCAACATTTTTATCGAGGATGTTTGAAAGATTTTTATTTCATTAACAAGCTTGCTTATCAGCAATGCGTGTAGTGTATGTCTACATACTGAAATTGTTCTCAAATTTTTTGGTAGACCGCTTCGGCGAATCATATGGTGGCAGTAGCGAGTCGACTTTTACTTCGATATCTGCTGGCCACTACATTGGCGGCTTTTATAGGCAGTATCTGTGAAAGTTATCAACTGGTTCATTACAAACCATCACTTATATTGTGCCGCAAGCATATATGAAGTGCTGTGTATTGAAATATATTTTTCAAGTTCTAAAATGGCAAAACACATCATAAATAAATGGCTTGAGTCGTTATTATTTATTTTCCTAAGTCAGCGAAGCTTACAATTTACGTCGGGATTCAAACAATTGCTATTAATAGATGGAAGTAAAGCGTCTCACTCTCCTTTTCTAACTCTCTCTCACTCTCTTAAGCTCTACGCATAAAGAACCTCATATTTTTTTTATCGGAATACTTTTGTTTTTCTAAAATACATATACGGCGAACAGCTATCTATACTACAAAGTGTCTTGCATAATATTTAGGGAACTTTTAAAAATTCATGGCTCCTAGCGTCGTAACCCATCCCATTGTAAAAAAGTCAAGAAATTACTATGAAAGCAAACATTTCATTTTATTTTAAATTTGAATCAAGGCTCAAGGCTACACATTTATAAATGATTTTTAAGTATATTTATTATTATGATTATATATATATATATCTATATTATATATTTTGAATTACTTTCTGTATAAATATATTCAAAAAAAAAAGAACGATGAAAAGAAGTAATTATTTTTATGTCTAAATTAATTTTACAAAAAATAATGCCAAATAATATAATTGCGTGTATATAATAAATATAAAATTAATAAATAAATAATGAATATGAAATAACGGAATGAGAAGTAATAAGCTAAACAATGTAAAGCCCCCATTAAGTCTAATTTGAAATTGAAGAATTGTGTTATTATTTTTCTTTTTTGAACATACCTACATAAAGCTCTAAGGAATTCTTTTTATCTTTATTTATTTTTACAGCCACTAGAAAAATACAAAACTGCTGTCTTACAACATTGTTGTTCATAAACTATATATAAATACTATTACTGATCAACGCTAATTAAATTCCAAGTCGATTTCGGATAGTCTATCCGTGCATCCGCGTAAGGAAGAAATTCGTAAACGTTCCTCTTAATTTCATTGGTCATGTTTGAAAACCGATTTTTATTGGCCTGTATATATTTCTATGCTCAAATTGACGTCATATCAAAAATTTATTTATTTTTTTTTTATCATAAACAGTCGGTACTCGCCGACTTTAATGCTGCCCTTTTTATGTGTTTCAGATTATTATTGATTGCATCCGCTACCTTTAAAATTTTTTTTTTATTCTCTGCTCAGTGTATTTCAGAATTATTGTGCTTGAGTTTTAAGGATTAAAGTTTTCTTTTCTTTTTTTTACATTTAAGCATAGTAAAGTTTAAGAATAATTTTTATTAACATAAGAGTACAATAAAATATGTAAAGAAATAAAATTTAATTATGGATGATGTATGTATTTAAGAAAATATCAATACCTATTATATATCTATATAGATATGTAGACTTTTATGCATATATAAATCAAGCAAATCTAGTATTATCTTTAGCCTAAAAGGATTGTAAGACGACTATTGAAAATTTTTTGTTTAATGGAAATATAAAAATACAAAAAAATACAAAATTTTGACTAAAAATATTATCAACAAAAAAAAGAAAAAAAATGTATATACATATAGATATATGTATATAATATATATATATATATATATATATATATACATATAATTCTGTTGTCTTTAATGTACATATATAAAGCGCTCACACACCTACGAATATATAAATATATGTATATTTATTGTGTGAAAAAAAATATTAAGCAAACATTTGTTTAAAAAAGAAAAATACACAAATTTGTAGTATTTTTTCTTCTTCGTTCTTTTTAATTTTAAATAAGACTTCTTCGTGTTAGTTAGTGCATATTTTCTATTTATTTCTTTAATATTTATATTTAATTGATGAATTTTATTTTATTAATTATTGAATAATTAATTTCATTACTTGTTTATTTTTTTTTTCTTAAATAAATAAACGATTTTTTTCAATTATGTTTTAATAATTATTTTTACACAGATAAATACAGGAATCTTGACAGCTATGGCGCCCCAGAATTATGTAAATTTTCGTTGACTGGAGGCGTTTTTGGCATTTTTTTTTTTAATTTTAACATATTTGGTTCTTCGTAATTTCATAACTTGGTCATGTCACGTAAACGTTCTTAATGTTTTCTTCTAAATAAAATATGAAAATTTATTGCAAATTTTGAAAAAAATTTCTTCCTTAAGAGCGACTTCCAAGTGCTTTTAAAGAAAAAGAATGATTTTTTATATGCAAAAGATGACTTGTTTTGGACTTTCTTATTAAAGTTACTTTCAGTCTGAATTCTGATGCTTCGCAGTTAGGCTTTAGTAGCAACGGCATAGATTACCTTTAGCTCAATTGAATGAGTAATCTTCGGGCAACTATTATGCAAAAGTACGAACAATGAGTCACCAAGTTGGTTTAATCATTAAGGAATCTTGGTGTGGGGTACGAGAATTGTAGAGTCTGAGGTGATCTTCCATGCTTAAAGCTAAAATTAGTTAACTTATCGTCCTATCGGAGGAAAGATCAAAATTATACATCGATCCGTTCTTCAATGCAGAACATGCGTACTGTTGCTTAATTGATTCTCTATATACTTTTAAATATCAAAGTTTTAAATAAACATTTTTTTATTTATTTTGTGTTTTCCATTATTATGGATCCTGATTTGATTAATGATTATTAACTGAGTTTTCCATTCCTTTCTTCTTACTATTATTATTATGTTTTTTTAAATGTTAAGATGTCACCGTGAAAAAGGAAAGGAGAAAACGGAAGAAGACTGAAATTCGTTGATACATGAATTTAAAAAATAGAAAAAAAATTATAAAAATTCTTTAAAATATATAAAATATACATCATAAATTTATTTAGATATTTTCGGTAGTATACTTATTTACAAAATATATTCAAATTCCAAATAAAAAAAGACTGTATTTGCCTTAAGTTAAATATGGGATATCCATCATCATCACCACTGGAATTTATTTCAATCTGGACAATCTGAAAACTATTAACCCTTTTATTAGATGTAAACCTAGGCGATTCCAAAGAATGAGATTACAACTCAAGTTGGCTTCGTGCTTTTTTGGACTCGAAAATATATAAAATACTTGGATCAAGTTTCCAGTATATATGTAAATTTTCAGAAAAAGCAAAAAGAAAAAGTATTAAAAAAACAAAAATCTTAAAAATCATTAAGATTTAAAGTTCTAAATAAAAAATCTGTTTAAGCGGCCAAAGCGCTTTCCCGGTGATGGATGTCCTCAAGGCGAATATAACATATTTACTTACATTTGTATGTATGCTCGCTAATGTGAACATAAAACTATATCTATATTTTACAAGTAAAATCATTATAGTGGGTCACCGCTCGCCATTCATTAAACAATCTACACCGTTTCGCTTCATAGTATTATTTATATAATAACTTTTCAAAACAAAGCATATAAGGGAAGTGGTCGAAAAGGTGGTCCGATCGGAATCATTTTCAATAGCGTTCGTCTATATCTCAAAAATTGCGAAATGTAGATTGAAAACAAGACGGATAGATGGACGAACAAGCTTAGATTCAGAAAGTGATCCTCATTTGTATTGCATACATCCGCACAAGCTTAATATGGCCTCGTGCACAAGTGTGTGGGATATAAACAAAAATAAATAAATAAATACATTTTTTCGAGAGTCATTCATTTTAATTATCAACAATTATTTTTGTAAATTGAAAGACTTGTTTTTGTTTACTCAAAACAAAAAAAAAGGAAAGAAGCGTAGGTTAAATTTTAGAAAATATCATTTTTTGTCAACATCATTACAACCGATGTATGAGAGAAGACTAGTTTTAAATTTACCAGATAAATATTTTCGTATTAAAGAAAATTTTTACAAAAAAATCAAATTCAAATCGTCCTATAAAAGAAAAAAATGTTTAATTCATTATTACTTTAAAAAAAAAGAATTAAACTTAAAAATTACTTTTCGCCAAAAATAAAACTTTTAAAATCAAGTGATGCTAGATTTGAATTAAGATAATTTTTCAGCTTCAAAATATTAATTGAAATGCAAAAAGAAAATACAATGTTTAATATTTTTCCTAAAATTAATTTTGAAAAAAAATTACAAACCGCAATTAGGTATGTATTTTTTTATTACACTCGCTGGTGGTGGGTAATTTCAGATTTGCTTTCAGACGAACATTAACTTACTACAATAATGAAATCTTATTCACCCAATTCCAATGCGACTTTTGCCAACAACATTTTTATGTCTTAAGCGTAGCTGCAGAAGAGGAGTACGTATCAATTGAAATGTTTAAACCAAAATGTTATTTAAATTACATATACAGCCGTATTCTGATGCTGTGATGACTTGTCATTATTTATAAGAGAGAACAATGTGTTTTCTTGTTAGTTTTTTTTTTTTTATTTTGTTTTTTTCTTAGTGTTCTGCTCTAAAAAAAAAAATAAATAAATAAAAAAAGAATGCCTTGTAAGTTGTGGCGTCTCTGAGATGTTGCTCAGATTGCGGCTGTTAGTCTAGCGTTTTTTAGCATATCATTAGCATTAACATTAGCGTTATTCTCATCGTATTATATACATATTAAAAAAAATAGACATTTAAACAAGTTTACAAAGATTTATTTCATGAATAAAAAGGATTTTTTTTTTCACAACAGCTTTTTTCTTCTTTTTTTTATTTTATAATAATAATAAAACGCATCGAATTGTTTCTTCCATCAAAAAGAAAATTTATACAAAACTCATTGTTGCCAAAGACATAGTTAAACACATGCAATCGTACACACACATGCATATACATATATATATGTAGATATATAAATAATAGAAATAAGATTTCTGTAAGAAATACTATAACCATCATAAGCAATCGATTAAAATCATTAAATTTTTTACGCCCACAGTTATTGTTGAAAACAAATCAGTAAATGTTTAAAATGTTAAAGAAATCTGAGAGAAAACTTAAAAAGTATTTAACATAAAATAGAAAAACCATAGACAAGACAAATATGAATTTAATGTAAAAAACAGAAAAAGGAAAACACATAAAACGAGAATATTTTTAGTAATTTAAATAAGTTGTACTATGAGAAAAAAGTAAAAATAAAAATTTTAAAAAATATATTAACATATATCTACACAAAGTGAAATGTTGTTGCTTTATCGGAAAAAAGTTGCAGTATAAATTAAGGCTTACAGCAAATAGGATTACAGAAAATGGCCGAAGAGATAAGTATATGTAAAAGGCTTCTTTCACCTGCCGCGAGATAGCGCACCTGTAAACGTTTTAACCGGAATTGAAAAAAGAAAAGAAAATAAGAAGTGTATTTTCAAAAAAGATTGTTAAAATTTATAAAAACAAGTGCTCTTCTGGAATATCTTCAAACAACAACAAAATATTGATGTGTAAAAATGTTTAGATTATTGCGGAAATTGAAGCGTCTTCTGAGGACATTGAAAAATTGCAAGCAACTATGTTCTGTTTTAATTCACATAAAACAAAACACTCGAAGTTTCTGACTTATTTCTACTGTTTTTTTGGTTACGAATTTATTTTTGAAGAAAAAAGGAAAAAACATCGTAGATAAAATTGCTTAATACAAACCAAAACAAGGAAGAGTAAGTGTTCATCAATGTCAGTCCAATAAGATTTTCATGGTTTTTCAGTACTTCATATGTGTAAATAATGAAATTTCTTGAAAAGACAGGAAAAGTACACATATTCTGAACACTTTTCAAAGTTAATTATATACCGTTTATAATTGACGCGATTTCGTAAGTAACATGAGGCGGATAGTCTTTCAGAATGTCCAAAGCGCTACGTCCTTGACCATCGACCGCTGCTGGATCGACACCTGCCTTTAATAAAGTGTACACAACTGACTTCTTACCACATAAAGCTGCCTCATGCAACGCTGTACCATTATGGGTTAAAAGATTTACACTAATACCAGCCGCCAGTAATGCTTCAACAACTTTTTTGTGGCCATTACGTGCTGCCACATGTAAACAAGTATGAGTAAATATATATTTGTAAGGTGTCGCATGGCCATTTTCCATTTCGTCATAAAATCGAAGTGATTCTATCAATTCGGGATGAGTG